>KQ030779.1:0-26206 GCA_000956045.1 Hirsutella minnesotensis 3608
GCGTATGAATCGCGCCGTGATGCGCCAGACTATTTTATCAGGGCCTCGTCGGCTAATGCTGTTGCCTTACAGGCAACAGCTAAGATTACTGCGTAACCAGTGGCAAAGCCTTTCATTTGTGTATAAAGAGCTGCACAATTCCGTGCGTTTTTTCGCTCATTTTTCTTGTTCTTTAGATAATTCTCAGTCAATTGCCTCATCCCATCTCTGCCCCATGTGATGCCAATTGTTTGACATAGCGCGATGTTGGTACGTACCGAAGAGCGGCGGGTTTCCAATTTGCTAGTTTAGGAAAGTGGAAATGCGGTGCACTTCCACTGAGAATACTTGAGTAAGTAAGTAGGGTTGCTCACGGATCGAAGATTGGATGAGAGTCAGAGTCAGTTGTAACTCCATCGCTTTATCTTATCTAAACGCGCAGAGCGACTTTGTACTTCCCTTGAAGTGGGTGTCACAGGTCCGGGGGGTAATCCGGTAATGCGATTACCGCCCGGGCCCATACTAAAGCGTGCTTTTTCTGAAGGGCCCGGCCCTGCGCGTCGACCCGTTTCTTAGTCGGATTACCGGCAAAATTGAAGGTCTGCACGCGTACGGGACCTTCGGTTTTGACCTTGCTCCCCCCCGGTCCTGGTGCTCCACCTCATTGCCCTCCCTTTCTCCCCCCTGCACCCCGGCCACGGCGACTGTCAAGAGCTGAACGCTCGTTCACGGTGCTGCCTACTGCCTGGCAGGCAGAGGCGATGTCAAGATCAAGACGCTCATTCACGGTGCTGCCTAACAGGCAGCAAGCAGTTCGTAATGCCATATTAGTGATGGATTCGATGTCCTGCTTTCGCGCATCTTCCACATGTCTGCGACTTCTTGCAAGAAAACGCTTTGTGCCCAATCTCCTGACAAGTGTAACACTGAATGGGTCCCAAACGATGCTCAAACACGTTGGTGTATGCTGATTCTCCGGCGAGGTTGAAGTATACCCCATCAAGAAGTCTCTGCGCGTCGCTTTCCTTGGTGACGTAAACCACCATTGAGCCGTACGCTTTGCCCCTTTCTTTGTTGCTGAGCCAAGATATTTTTGGCAAATGGGAAGCAGTCTCGTGGCTGTAATCCCAGCACTCGCATGCCTCTTGCCTTGACTCTCTATAACCCTCACATGCATGGCATCTTTCTAGTTACAAGTGACAGAAGTCACCTGGCAGACATAAGCGGCCAGAAAGTACTAGAAGCAGTTTGAGTCACAGGGAGGAATAAGATAACCATGTATCCTGTGCACTCGGTAGCTAGCAGGCGGGAGGGGTAGCGCAGAGGCAGCGGCTCTCTTTGCTTCTGCGCAGGTAGGGCGCGAGTGTCCACGATGTGTGGCAAGAATAGCCTGGCTTGGAAGCCACTGGCGTGTTAAGTTGCCGTGTCAGGAGAGCACGGCATTGAGACTCGTCCAATCAGCTTCGTGGTTACTTAGCGTAGGCGCATTAAGAAAAGGCCCCGGATCCCTGCCCGCTTAAGGCTGCAGCTCTGCCGGCCCGTCTGCATAACCTTATTCTGTACGAAGCTAAAATAGGTCGCCGGCGACGGCTTCAGCCGCGGGGAGCTAGTCGCAATGTACGAATAGACAAAGGCCTGAAATGCAGGCCTAACAGCCCCACTTCAAATCCAGAGTGGAGCCGAGACCCCTACGGGCTCAGCCCGTTACAGACCGGCTCCCAAGTTGGCTCTGCGTAACCTGTCCATCGCACAAATGCCTGCCTGAACTGTCCTCGCCATCGCTTCTTCCATCTCGCGCAAAGTATCTCATCGGCATCCCAGAGTTCTTCACCAGTCTCATCATGTATCGGCGGGGGCTGCGCGCAGGGTGGCGATCAATTCAATTCCATCAATTTGGCCTCACCATTGAGTTGCGTTGATAGCTTACTCATCGGTGTTCCCGTTGAGTTGAACCACCTGCCTTCAGATGGAGGCGATTGAGTTGAATTGAAGACGTTGAACCACGTACGGCCCACATGGGTTCCGAGAGCCCTAACCGGCAGCATGTCCAGTATCATCCCCCGGACTCCATATAATGCTATTCGCATTCTCCCCTGACACGTCAATCAACGTATCCACGGCATCGATTAGGCCATTTCGTACCCACGACTGTAACGTCTGTGTAATCCCTATCGTGCTCGCTTCCAATCGAGTCCGTAGCGGTGAAAGGTGGGTGCAATGGTGTGCATCGGCTTCTCTGACCTCATCGGGGGTCCCGTTGATCCTTGCTCACTCACGGGACGTGCAGCCCAGCTATCGAGCCAGACTGCCCGGGAATGGACGTCCAGGTTCTACCGAAAGGCGGGCATCAAGGTCTCCAAGGTCAGCCATGCGCCCAGAGTGGCCGCGACGCAGAACGCCGATATTGCCGGCGTGGATGAAGGACAGGCATGTCATCACCCTGACGGCGAGCCGCCCGCCGCCCGCTGCCCCCAGGCTATCCCGGCCAGAACTGACAGGACTGTACAGATCCGCCGAGCCGGCCGCTGGAACAACGGAGACCAAATGGCCGGCTGCTACCTGACTTCCCTGCCTTTCGAGTTCATGAGGGCCGTGGCCGACTTCGACCCTGAGTGGTCCGGTTCCTACTTCGTCCCCCGGGCCGCCGTCAGGCCGCCAGTGGTGCTACTCGTGAAGGTGTGGCCTCAACTTGACAAGTGGAAGGAGGCTCACAGTAGTCCTCTGCCGGATTTCGGGGTGGAGCAGAACATGGCCGCAGGTGCTTTTCTGGAGCTCATGGAGTGGCTTCGGGAGGTGCTCTTACAGGACGCCGTCTTCCTTCGCGAATCTTACCCCGATCATCCACTCTTCCAAGATCCAGTCTTTTCTTGTCCCGAGTTTGCAGCGTTTGCCAGCAAAGTCCGGGGTACATGCACGCGGGCACGTGAAGACAGTCATTCCACGGCAATACAGAAGGCAATGCCTGTGGTGGCCGAGAAGCTTCGCACAGTACTGACCCAACAGGTCGCAGCCGAACAGTTAGCTGAAAGAAGGCATACGAACCTCCTAGCGGTTGCTCGAGACCTTTGCGTAAAGTTGGAGGAGTTCGCGCAGATGACCTGCACCGTCACTTTCAGTCCCGGCCGAGGCGCTGCAGCCCAACAGACGGAAGTCGTGAGTGCTCATCAAGGGAGGGGCCGCGCTGCGGGCGAGGCGATCACGTCCGCGAAGCGCCCCCCGCGAGCGACGAGCCCGCAAGATGCCCCGACCCCATCAGAGAAGCAGCGACAGGAGCATGTACGAGCGGACCAGGGAAAGGCCCTGGAATCTGGATAATGCACACAGCGTGGGGACTGGCCGACGTCAGCCCCCAAGCTTCAAGCTCCCCCGATCCATCAATTCTGTACAGGGCCTGATGCATCTGTGGCGGCAGGGCTGGGGCGAAATGCCGTCTGTGGATTCCCTCGAGCGCGACTGGGGGACTCGCTGGCGGCCGCCAGCGGAGAAGAACTACTTTTCTACGCGCAAGACCATCGTCGATGAGGTCCGCAGACGGGTCCAGTTGGACGGCTTGGCGGAGGATGTCGTGGCGCGTCAGATGGACGGGGAACGGGGCTCCAGCTCGTTGGACAGGCTGTTCAAAGCCATCCGAAGAGGCAAGAGAGGTGAAGGAGGGATGCGGGCGCGTGCGATCGTTTAGAATGTGATCAGTAGCGAAGAAGCCACAAGGCAACGAATCTGCACATCCGTCTAGTCGTAATGTGTAAGCCCCCGGCGGCGAAGATGGCCCAGGCGACAGGAGGCGTCGCTTCATTTAGCGACAGTGGACAGCGCAAAGCACCTCGCCAAAGGTCGCCATAGATTCAGTGCATCGAGCTTCAAAACCATGACAGCGTCACAGCTGACCGACTAGGAGACTCGACCGGGACTCATCATTGATCGTACGGTCCTTGAATATGCTTGACAGCCCGTTTTCGTCGCCATCGGCCGCTCATTCCGCTCTTCACGGCGCCCCGAAGTTTGACATCAACTCGGCGGAGGTGATGTCAAGGGCAGCGCGTAATCGGCGGTAATCTGCGGGTGAATGCGGGGTAATCCGCTGACCGCCCACCAAAACCAGACCTGTGACATCCACTTGATGTCGAAGCTCATGAGACTTAACACCCTTCCCATTCTCCAGGTGTTGTCCGCACCTGCGGACTGGAAATGAATGAGAGAATGATCTATTGATGCTTGTCTACCTAGCTACAGAAGGTGATGATGACTGAGTTTCATATAGACTCAGCTGATGGAGTCGTCCTGCCCATGGAACGGTTGGAACCTTCTAGGTCCCACTGGTGTCCTCCAACAGACAAATATCAGCCACACGGCGTCCGTAAAACGGCGTCCGTAGCAATGTGGTTCTGCGCGCATACCAGTAGTCATTGCCGTCGAGTAAAGTATCGTGAACAGAATCTCGTCGAAGCCCATTCATCCCGATTATTGGCTTCTTCCCGGAGATGGACTAAAATAGGATCGGTGTGGAAAATGCTCATGATGGCGGGCAAAGCCAAATACGCAAAGTTCAAGAATCTTTAATTCTGCAAGGGATGAGATTCAGAAACATTCAATATCTAACACAGAGCCAAGACCCTGAGTTCGGCTTAATACATGTCAAACATACATATATCTCTATGGAGAGCCACCTGAGAATCACCAAACTAAAATATGTACTTGCAATTTCCATGGTTCATGATCCTAGATGAATTATTGATACCCGGGGGTGCGTGGGATCGGGGAAGAAGTGCCACGCAGGTTGGTCTGTGCTGAGACTATCTCGCGGGGCAGACCGTTTTTCATCAACTCCGGCCGGCTTTATGGCCTGCGCAAGTTGATTGCATATCGTTGAGTCTCTTGTGAACGGACGCGCAGCTGCTCGCGATGCGCTGCGGCCAGTGTGCTAGGTTGTGTCCGCGTAGCAGTGCATGATATAAGGTCGAGATACTTATAGATACTTCTTTAAACTATGTTATCGCTGCCGATATCATGTATCCAATAGGTATCGTCCGCCGTGCGCGTGTCTCTGCGCAAAGGTTCCTAAAGTTTCGCGCAGACCAAGATTTTGCGCACCACTTTTGCGCACCACTTTTGCGCACCCCACTTACATCATGTAAGCCCCACCTTGGAAACGCCCAATGTAAAACGAATCACCCTGCAGGAGCTCGTAACGGGTTTCTCCGTTCCATCCGAAACTCAGCAGTCGAAGTCAACAAACCCTTTGGAAGTATCAGTAGATCGTTCTATTCTCCCAAGTATCGAGACGTTAAGCACAGGGGTGCCTGGAGCGTACATCTGAGGTTCCAGTATCGTTCGCTGCTACTGCATCAGTAATCGAAAACCTCTCTCACTCTGAGGCCGTCCTCGAACCTCATCACATTAAACGTCATACAAATGGCAAGTCTATCCACGCATATCTTTGGAAAAGCATCTAACATGACGCGTAGGATTCAAATCAGGATCCGAGAAAGGATCCAAGCGAGGAACTTGTTCATTCAACATTTAGTAGTGCCACGAAAGTCGGCGTTGGCGTCTACATGAATAAAGAGTTCATGCTATGGAAAAACTGTACTGCGTACTACAAGACGACTGCAAATGAGGAATGGAAGGACATGAGAGAAACCGGGCAATGGTTGTTACCTGAAGGTTGCTCGGTCTATTTGACTGGGGGAGAAATTAGAAAGAAGATTTGACGGATGGTAGATCAGACCCGCCAAAGCTGCTGGTACAACAAGGCTAGGTTTTCTGCATCCACGACGAGACCGAGTCGGCTCGGATGATCAACTCCGCCCCAGATTTCCATAGATAAACACTCCGATAACATAGCACCTATCGAAAGCTCGTTGAGACGGCGCGGGCTATGTCGAAATGCTTCCCCAACCATATGCCCGAATAAACTGTCCACGGCCACGGCTGAGCCCCCTCTTAGTGTGATGCTGCCATTGATGTCCATGGTCGCACCCTTCTCAGAGACCGCACATCGTCTTCCGCTTACCTGTCGAATGTGAACGTCAAAGACCTCCTTGGCGACATACTGCACCTCGTTTGCGGATATATCGAAAACCAACTGGCAGTTGGTCGGATCTAGTGGAAATGATAGCATAACAGAAGCCTCATCGGCCCTCTTGGTGATCGCAGTGCACATGTAATGCGGAAAGACAAAGGGAAGGTTCTTGGCTTTCGGCCAGGCATGTTGATATCTAGAGTCGATATCGAAGGCTATCCATTCACGAGTGTTATTCTGGCTGGCGAGTGCTGTGTGCTGCTCGACACGCCCTGTGCCTGAATGAGCTTCCGAGCTCTCATCTTCCTGCGATATAGCTTCTGCACTCATGAAATGCAAATGGCAAGGATCGGTCGAGGACGGCTCCTGAGACAGACTTTGCCGCTCGCAATCACGACGTGATCGTTGGGTATGACGCGGATCTGTATCGGAAGATGAGGCCTCCAAAGGGTGGGGTAATTCGACGTTGTTCAATCTGAGCAGTTCTGAAATGTAAGTCGGCGGCCAAGAACAAAAAGTCTAGATAACTTACTGCAGCGTTTTGCGCTACGGTCGGAACGGAAGATGATGTTGTGAATGCGTCTTTTCACTGAGTCGTGAGTGTTGCTCCGGGATACCTCTGTTACTACTCGTTGTAGATTGGAGGGTGAAAGTTGAATCACAGAACTCCTCAGGTACTGGTTCCGTTCAGTAGCGAGGAAATACGCATACCAGACCCCGAAACCAGCGTCCAGAAAGGCACGCGAAGTGTGGTCTGATGGGGAAAGTGCCTCTAGAGCTCTATCAAACCCCGGCGGTGCTTTGTCCGTGGTTTGTTCTTCGGTGAGGCACTGTCGAAGAGCTTCGACGACCGTGCTGGTGAGATTTGCACCATCATCGGCATCTTGAAGATTCGCGTCGATGTGTGGCGGCTGACTGCTCATCATGATTGTTTGAGAGCGCGAGCAAGGCTTGGAGCGAGGACCTGCGCGTATGACACGCGGACTGCGCAAAGCATGGCTTCAAGTAGAAAGCATAGCCGGGGGATATCGCGCAGACATTAGTAATCTGCTCGCTTGAGCCGGGTGATTGATACACGCGCGCCCGGGTGCTTAGGGATTAAAGGGCGCCCGGGCGCGCGTGTATCAGTCGCCGCTTGAGCCGCACATGCTAAATACCACCTTCCAAACCGCGCTCCCGCAAAGGTTCCCTTTTTCTTAGCAGCATGAGAGGCCGTGTCTCGACCTCCCGAAAGCCCCACACTTCCTGAGCTATTGCTGGAGGTTTTAATCTCAACCTCGCTGCATTTTGGCGAGGTTCACGGAGGAAACTGCGCAGATAAATGGCGCAGAATGGTCGAGACTGCGCTGTCAGGCCATAGCCGTCGGTCAGCAGGCAATAGCTAATTGACGTGCACCTAACTTTTGCGGCATAGTGTTACAGCGACATAGGTCTAAGGTCTCTCCAACAGGATTACAGGTGAGGTTATTGTATTGCAATCGAGCCCAAAGGTATTGTTTCGGAACACTTCCGTCAATGATCTCGTTCTTTTCTCTCCGTACAGAGCAGAGCTGGATCCGCCTCTGGCCATGTGACCTTGTACTCGGCTTGGCAACCAGATGTCACATAGAGCATATATTTCTGTATAGTATCACACACAACGGAGGCAAAGATAGCTGGTTACTCAGAGGACTGGATGTTCTTGCATTCTCTATTCCAAGGTAGCAACCTACTGCTCTTCAAGCTGCATAGAAGTGAGAGATCTCCAAGGGGTGTAACAGAGTCCTGAAGCTGCTTCAGATTCGTCCCATGTGAAAGCTCTGTGCTCTATGTGACAGCGACCAACCTATCGACGCCATCAGCTGCATCTCCTTTACGTCCTTTCACTTCACTTACGGTCAACTTTTCCTTTAGCCACAATATCGTCATCCTTCACCAGGCATGTATTCTCCTGTACGATTATACCATTTCGACCTGCGGAACGCGCTAACGCGAGTTCTTTTACGGGTTGCAGTCATGCCAGCAGCACATGGATGCCTGGAGTCCCTATGCCCCCGAATTCGAATGCGATACCTGCGACCGTGACTCCAGCAACTAGCACGCGATTGAGCAGGACGTAACCGCCGTGGGTCACTGCGCCGAGTGGCCCCAAATTTGAAGAGTCGAATAGCGAGTTCGACGACTGCAGTCTGCAGCGACGCCTTACATGAAGATGATAACTTACTCGACCACGAGACTAAGGGGCCTTTCGGTTGCAATCGCTGCACAACGTGAATCTGGATCCACTTATAAGACTTATGGATACCGGAAAATCTTCGCTCAGATTTTGTGTCAAAAATATCTGACTATCCCCAAGGGCTCGAGTGTATGTACACTCAGGATACCAAAAGATTAACACTTGATACTCTGCGAAGGATGAGCGGATCGAAAATCCTCACGTGAGGGGCAACAGCCAGAGGCTGAGTCCGATCCTTCGCACTATGCTTGCATGCTCGGAGCTTCTGGATCATCCTTATTGGACTTCCGATGCATCGCGACTGACAGGGCATGGCAAAATAACCGGGTCGGTGATTGATCACCCTTTATTGCGGACAGCAGGTTGTGAATCGACTATATATAGAGCGATGAGTACGCATTGTACACAGCTGGTCATTCTTCTGGTCCTTATTTGTTTTTGCCTCGTTTCTCAGCTCAGCAGATCCTAAGCACATCGGCCCCGACAAGCAAAACTCGTCTATTGGATTCTGCCTCTTACGATGGAAAAGGCGGCCACCCGTAGAGCCCGGAAGAACAACTTGAGTGGCAACTGCGGGAATGTCGAAGTAGAACGCAATGCCTCCGCTGTTGAACGTGGCCCTTGGTTGAATTGCGATGCAGTTGCAGGGAATGTCATGTTTTCCCGCCGGGCCGATTATCAGAACAGTGGGCTTGAAGGGCAATCTCTAATCTCTCTTCTGATGGAGAGATCAAGAATTGACCTGCTGGCCCAACCAACAATTCATGGATCAAAAGAAGTTCGCAAGCAGATGCTTCGTCGAGAATTGGGTAGAGACCTAATAAAATCCCTGAGGGAGCTTCGTCGTCAAGCTCAATTGCATGGAATTATGGGAAGCAAGTCTTCAGTGGAGGACTTCACCTTTCAAGCATCACAGAACTATCACTTTCGAGGGTGGTGAAAGAGGTTGCCGCTCATAGAGTAACGCGAAGATGGAGGGAAACCCAAAGGACTGGAAAGTTCAGGTCTACCCAATTCAGAAGGGGACGCTCTGGACTCCGCAAATGTGCACTATTCGAGCGAGACCTCTAAACAGGCTATTGCATTAATGCGGGGGTTTGCATTTTCTTCTGTAGGGTGGCTTCATTCCAACTCGTAGGCTGTAATCTTTGTGTTGCTTCTCGAGGTGTTCCCTTGCTTCATGATGCACAACGTACGCTATTTGGTAGAGACCATGACGAAGATGAATGCATCTACGTGGAACCCCAACAGTACCAGAGGACGCTGCAAGATGAGGGAAGAACTGCTCTGGAGTTTACTGAGGAGACCAGAGGTAGAGCCTGTTCACTCATAAATCGGCCTTGATGAGAAGCATCGAGAGGGCGAAACCGTTCAAGTGCACAATGAAGATTAAACGAGCACTCTCAGGAGCATAAGAAGGGACTGGCGAGTCGCCAGCTTACTTGGGAACACTCAGGTCTCCCAGGATTACTTCACAAGAAGAGGTGTCACCATGTTTCGCCCCGCGGCTCAGTATTGACTAGACGTGGTCTTCGGCCGCGACTGCAGGAACCTACCCAGGATTCAAGATTGCAGCGAAACGCGATTGAGCATGGCTGCTCCTTAGGCTCGTATTGCATGCATGCAATGCACCACCCTAGCTAAGACGATGTGGGAGCCCGCATGGGTTCAAGGGCGATTACTGACGAATTCGGCTCAGCCTCGCAGGCCCGTTCAAAGCTACGCCGCCTCACAGTGCTCCTTTGCACGGATCGCCTTCTTAGACCTACATAAGAGATCCTCGACGTACCGACCACATTCTTTCCCTTCCTAAGAGGAAGAGTTTCGCATTAGAAGAACACTACACCGGTTTTTACCATGTATAGCTTCAACGATCTTCATCAAGTTCACCTAAGCCATGCTTTGTCAGGTTGGTATTTCCGTAATTCTTCTAGAAGACCTTCGGCTGAAAGCGCAGATGTCGTGCTATACGATCCGAACGTTTCATTCTACGATGGCTTTTACTATCCGCAGGCAATTACAAAGTCCCTTGACCTGAATGATCTCGACCCCCCAACCGCACCAAACAGCCCTACACGATACGAAAATCCAGTTTGGGCTTCCCAGACAGGGTCGTTCCAGGCTTTTGACAGGAGTTGCGAAAACTACACACAAGAATACGAGAGGCATGACAAGGGGATGAACAAGAGGAAATCGGATGAGATACCCCAACACCCAATCTCAGAAGAAATCCCACGAGCGAAAGCACTTCACGCCCCTCAGACTCCTCGCGAGCTGTCTGGTTCTAATTTCCAAAGCGAAGGCATCAACGGAGCGGGGAGCAGAAGGAAGACAGCCGGAAACGGAAACGAGGGTGCTCGGGAGCACGACAATGATTTCAGCCTACGCTCAAGGCCCAGAAGTAGAGGCAGAGTGCGCAAGCGAAATGGATTCTCTGGAAGTTTTCGGAGATCGGCCAGAATTCGAGATAGAGATAGTGCAAAGTTAGAAAGGGCTACAAGAAGTCGTCGAGAACCTGGCAATTAAATGTTCTTATTACCTCGTTGAGGTAATCTAGGTGGAATGTACTGGTCAACCCGCCGACTGAACAGGAGAGACAGGAAGCTTGTGACGCGAGTCAGCAAACATGTAATCTGCAGTCTCACGAGTATCACATCAGGTCTCATGAGCCAAATAACCAGTCAAATTCAGTCTCAAATACATGAAGAGTTCACCCGCCGATCACAAGATTTGCGCCATTCGTTCCAAGAGCTATTCCAAACTTTTCAACAATATGATTCGACTGAGCAGCCTTCTTGAAAAGAAAGGCTCGCTGTCAGAAAATTGCAAATTATGATCCAAGCCTGCGAAGTGGTCGTCCGCTCTGAGTCATTATTCTGATTTTCGCGCCGTGAAGACGGAGATGTGCAGCGTCGGCATGCAAGAGTCGCGGTCCAGCTCTCGCCGAACAAAGGCGTTGAACACCTCGACTTCCTCCTCCGAACGACCCAGTATGTCCCGGAAAGCCTTGGCGGTGAGACCATGGAGGCCCTTCTTGAAACTAGAGGCCAGCATTTCTCCGATGTCCTTTTGTTGCTGGTCTTCAGGCCAATTACCCAAGGGGGCTTCGACGATCTCTTCCGAAACATCTATAAAGCCAGCCTCCTCCGCGCAAATTCGAAAACTCGACACTGGATCCAGCGGTTGACCGATTTGGGAATGTGCACGCACCAAATCGCGCATTAAATCGACGAGAGGATTGTCGGGCGCAAGATTTTGGTTTTTTGAGAACACCGCGGGCAACGTTTCATGGGCTTCCATGACTCCTCCGGGCTTGAGAGCTTGGTAGATTTTGCGGAATAGCGAGGGCCAGTCTTTGATAGAACCACTCATACCGCGAAGATGAACGAGATGATACTTATCGGTCTCTCTCCATTCTGTCTCCACGTTTTCGACGAAGAAGTGGACGTTTGGCGGGACGAATTCGGGCTGAATGGGACTGATGTCTAGGCCAATTATAATCCTACTCGGATCTCGGTCTGCCATATCTACAGCCCACTGCCCTGTGCCAGTGCCAATATCGAGGATCGACCGCCCGGCAAGGTCTATGGGTGATGAGAAGAGAGATCCATGTAAGAGGAGATAAGCCTCGTGAACCACATTCAGGCGTTCTTGCTCTTCTTCGTCGTTGGGATATATGTATGTTCCGGAACTATGATATCTGCGACCGTAGCACCATTCGTATTCTAGGTCGACGCTCGTCAGGGAAAGATGGTCGTCCAATGGCTGTTCATTGTATCCAGAGTCCGCAGAGCCAGTCTCGCTCATGTTTTTGGCGCGTGTTTGATGAAAGTTGTTAATACCATACGTCTTTTGATATGAACAGTTGGGAGAGCACGGCGTGAAAAGATTTTTCGCATAACACAACGCTGATTCTTGGGCAACGGCGTAATGATTGTCACTGCAATGATGTTATCTATGTGCTTAATAGCAGAGCTATCAGATCGGTCAAGTCGTCACATCTGTCTGCTTGCTCTGCATCGACGGGCCATCAGCCCCTGTAAAATTTGCTCTCGCGGCCGGATCCTGACTTCCGGTCAGCGGCCCGGAACATCCTTCAAGTGTAGTCGCGTCACTTTGGGTTAGTATATGCGGTTGGTCACACTGCCCGGCGTGCATAGGAATTGTCAACTCAACCAAGGAACGAACGAGGTGGAAACTAGAAAGATTTTTGTAGCTATCCACCCCTAGTCTTGCACCTTTCTCCGTGACATAGCATCATTCTGTCGGTCGTATTCCTCTGCAGCATGATGCAGGGGCAGAGCCGGCATAGGTCAATAGGGGAGAATGTGGCTGCCACGGGAACTTTTGCAGCCATCCACCTTTTACCACACCAACAACATCAATACCCTGCAAGATTACACATAGCAATCCACCACCTTGCGGTATGACCGAAGTTATCCTAAAGTAATAGAGGAGGAAAGAATACTTGTCGCAGGACGATGGTCCACCTCGTGTCACGGGATCGGAGCAACGAGAAACACCGCGGCAATCTAGGTCCGTTGGTACACTCATGGTCCCAAGAGGAAGAACCCAAGATCTGAAGTATTCGACTGAAAAGCAATGAACTACACCATGATGAACAATATTCCTCTGATACGGGTTTCCTAGTCTTCGTCACATTTTGACAAGTATGAAGACGTTTCATTACAGAGTTTCCGCCGGACCTGCTGCTACAGCTAGCTGTATACGTCTCTGTCTCGTTCGCTGCTGTCTCCGTTTTATGATGTCGTCAAGAGGCAACGCTGGTATGACCAGAATCATCAGACAGAGCCCACACTGGCCTCCGAACTGGCTCTTAACCCACCCGGTCAAGGAACATACCAGTAGTACGAGCGACCCCAAGAATGCTAATCCAGCAGCTGCACCCAACCATGGCAAGCCAGCATTTGAAGGGTATTCTTCCCGCCAGATTGCATGTGACGCCCTCGGTTCTATCCTACGGGAACACATTATTCGTCTCCTCACCACCATAGCTACAATAGCGGTGCCCAAGTGAGACACCATCGGCGCAGCCCACAAGCAGTCCACGTCAGACCGATGTGATGGCAAGGCAGCAACTCCAAGTAAGGAAAAATGGAGGACCAATATTGGTCCGAAAATGACAAGTCTCGTCTTGACGGAGGGATGAGGTTCAAGTGATCGAGTAAAGGCGGCGTATACTAAAGGGTCAACCACTTGAATGAGCTGTAGACTATGAGTATGCTGTATAGCGGCTGAAGCATGAATATTACTCAGATGAAGACATACCTCAATAGCATCGAGGCACAAGACAGTCAGCCCTTTCCAGGTCATGAAGAAGGGATAGGCAAGGACTTCCAGTGGAGAGGTGTTTTTCGTGATGCCAAACAGAACGGCGAATAGAAGCCCAGTACCCAGAAAGAGACAAGCCGCTGACATCAGTGCCCAAGCACGCTTACGGGAGGCTTCCCTTGGCTTGACTAGGATCATCCAGTAGAGATAAGGACCTAGAACGACTACACTCATGGTATAGACAATGCTCGCCTCAGTGATCGCATCTGCTGTGATCTCGCCCTGCATGTCGGAGCGTAATGGGCAAAAGTTGAGAAAGAGTCGAGAAAGAGCCCGAAAAATAAAAAGTTGTAAACTGCCTGGGGCGAGACGTACTTTTTATAGATGCCCAGTAGATTGGCATCCTTAGAAATGCATGTAACCTGGTTCACGCATGGTGCCTTGCACGCCTCTGAGTTTGTCTTGACCGAGGAGCCAAGGAATGGCACGGCACGCCTTGCACAAGGGACAAGTTCACAGGGCTGTACTCAAGACGAAGTAGATTTGAAGGCATCATTAGCTTCCGGGCGGGCGCAGATACACAACTCGATAGGTGAAGAACGGAACGGGGGTCAATAATTTGATTCGTTGACTTCTGCAAGAGTCGGACGTTTCACAACGTCCTGATTGCTCTACACGAACTCGAAGGAACGCACAGCGGCGAAAGGATTTTTGAGGTCTTTTTCGCCGTGGTCGATGTCTCATAGAGCACAGACTTGGGTATAGGATCGTAGGGAAACTCCTATGAGACGAAACGGAGGCAATCACATGACTCTTACTCACCCCCTTGGAGGCGTCACTCTTTGATACACGTAGGTATAAGTGAATTAGGCTGCTTACAATAGAATAGAGAATGAAAGAGCGTCCAGTTCCCTAAGTCATCACCTATCTTGCCACCGATATGTGACAAAAGACGACTGCAGGATTTCCACGAGAAATTGAACATTACATACTCGATAACGCCCAAAGCAATAATACCTACGATGCTGCAAACAATTGCAGTCATTTGTAAGTTTGATGGTAGATAGCGCTGTCTGCGCTGCAATAGACACGACCTGGCCGTATAACCCTTTATTTTCGGGGAATTTAGGACGTTTCGGATGAAGCGCTGCGCCAGGATTTTGCAGCTGTCTTCCAGCGAGAAGAAAGACAAAGTCACAAAATTAAGATGGTCCAGACAGTGAGCACCTGGCGACAGCATAGTGCTTCTGGAGCGCTTCACGACCTGGTCGTCAGGTGCAATGCGCACGATCACAAAAGAACAGAGAATGCTATGATCAAGACGCTCATTCACGATACCGCTTGGTACCTGACAAGCGGTTGCAACAGGTCGGGCCGCTGCCTGTAAGCAGCAGCACTTAGATTCCCGATCGTGTATACAAGAACAATAGAAACTCTTCGTTAGATAGAAATTAAGAGTCTGTCGTTGTCCGATTCACGTGGTTCTCTTGCCTGATCATCGCTCAGTCATCCATGCACCCCGTACACCTCGTTGTGTGATGGTACTTTTATCCAGATGACGAAGCTGTCCAGCCTCGTGCTTGAATGCAGAGTATCCAACCCAGCCAATTATTAGGCGCACAATCACAATAATAGAGAATGAAGAACGGGGACGAATCACACGATTATTGATCTATGAAGAGCTCCTCCATCTTCTGATTGACGATACTTCTCTATCCACACGAGGCCTTCCAGACTCGTCTTTTTATGTAAAATATTCAAACCGGCCAAAATAATTGTAGTAATCCATTGTACTCATCTAGCTCACGTGCGTTGTCACGTGTACGTACGGATGAGGACAGCTGAGGCGACATAGCTAGCTTCGTGACCTCCTCCCTATGAAGACATGAAGATAGACGAATACACATACCTTTGCAATTGCAACGAAGGCCTGTGTAATGGCATACCAACAAGCAGAGACATCCGGAGGTTCCTCGCATCAGCCGCACGCAAACGCCCCGCTACAGCACAGAGTCTGCTTGCAGGGAGGGGAATACTACAGTAAGCAGGTCCACCAGAAAAGGATACGTACCATCAATCAGCTACCCTTCCTGGCATAATCGTTGCAACTGGGGCTCAACCCTGCCCGATCTAACTAACGATGCAGGCCAATCGTTCGAGAGATATATTGGTTCTCCTTCCCTAAACCTACCTCACGAATTCCTAAGCCGTCGGAGCAATAAGTCCTGATCGATATCCAGGCAGAACTAATTCTCACGCAACGAACCGTCTTCGGAGATTACTACGCAGCACTACTCATGCATGCCTCCACTTCTAATGGGTACGCCTCCTAATGCAAAACTGACCAGCCGCGCACGCTTACGGCTAGCCTCAACTTGCCACATGGCCCACACCTGCCTTCCAAACCTGCCTCCCAAACCTGCCTCCCAAACCTGCCTCCCAAAACCTGCCTCCCAAACCTGCCTTCCAAGCCTACCTGCCAAAATTTCTATCTTCTCATGGAAGGCGAGTCGTCAACCAGCGTTAGCACGCCCCAGACAAGCCGAGTCGCGCTACTCGTCAACCAGCTAAGAAACTACGAGCGGGCGCCTAAAGGATTCATGAAATCTTGGCAAGAAACCCAACGAGCTGAGGCGTGTTCAACCGCGAGAATTTTCCTAGACGAAGGCGAGTTTCCAGCCTGGTTTGCATATTTCCTCACCAAGAACGCTGCAGAAACCCAGTATCATTTTCATGGAAAAGCCGATTGTTCTCGTTTTATCACCGATCTGGAGACTGAGTGTTTCGCGTCTCGGAAACTGTTGGCGGCACAAGTTGCCGCAGCAATTGGGCCAGAATTAGCCCAGAAAATCAACAGCCTGTATGACAGAAGAATCAAGCCGCTTCAAAATGGAAGCATGGTTCATAACTCCAAGAAAAGGCGATGTGAGTCTTCGGCCACATCCTAGTAAGCTTTCTAATACGGAACCGTACAGCAGATAGAGATGATTGTCCATCACCTTCCCTTGCCACCCCTCGCAGCCAGACCACAACGCCAAATGACGCGCCGCAACTGTCCCTCAACCATCATGCGCCAGATCAAGCGTCGCCATGCCCTTCTGTCGACCTATCCTATTGCATTGCCGAAAATGAGCATGTGCTGGTCAATGCGTCGCTCGCCGATGCTACGCGCCTCTTTCCTCGAGACCTCTCGAACAGTATCAAGAGAAACCAGGACCCAACAAACGGAAGCAATATGGCCGCCGCCGTATCAATGACATTTCCCAATGCGCCATTCATGGAAAAATTTGGATGTCAAATGGCACTGGAAGTCACAGAGGACAAGGTACAGCATCTTGCTCGAGAGTTGTTTGAGGTGCGCTTGGAGACGAGGGCCGGACTTCGATATGTGTATTTCGCCGGCGGCTGCTCGAAAATACTGCCCAACCCTAAATTCACACTCCAGGGGTGTCGGCACCACGTTATTCTGTCGACTTTTGGCTCCGACATATCCAATGCAATCGCAGCAAGCCCTCTGTACCAGGATGAAATCAGGCAGTGTCGCGACAGTACAGACTGCGTATCTATGGTAATCTCGCACCAAGCTCACGAAGGAGCTCTCATCTTCGTATCTCTGGGGTTGTGGGAAGGAATCCAGATCAGGAAGAAATTGTATGTTTGATGGTGTGGATGCTCAAGTCCCTTCTTTCACCCTCCCATCCCTGCCGCCAAACAAAAGGCTGGTGCCCTTTGGCACCGTTCCCTCTCCATCGCAAGTCTGGTGGGTATCTGTAGGGTTTCTTGTATCACCAGTATTATATATTTGGACGAAAGAGTTTTTCCAGTACACCATTTGGCCTGATCCATCAACTGTGGTCGGAGTTTTTTCAGCATCGCTGAAGAAACTTTCGTCCTTCGAGAGTTCTTTTTTCTTAAATGACTGATGATCACGTTAGGCTAGTATTGATTAAACAAAATGGGGAGGACGGACCATCGGGATCTGATCCTCACTCAAGCAGACTAAATCCGGGGATCGTGATTGATGGAAGCCTTCGGGCCCAAGCGCGTCCTGGTCGAGAGCTTTACGAATTTGAGGCGAACGAAGATTACTGTTGGAAACGGAGCGGCAGATTTTAAGCGTCGCAGGCTGCAAAAAAGCCTCCTGATTTTTTGATCGGTCTTTGGGCTGTGTTTGGGAGATGGTGAAGGAGGGGTTGGGCCCGGATATGTCCGCCTGGCAATGAAAATCTTAGCTTTTGAAGTGGTTTGTCGCAACCGTCGGTACTTGGCGAGGGGAGATGGTTACCTCAGCAGAGTTCAGGCCATCCGAGTCGTGGCAGCTTTATCGGCTCAGACTAAGTTACTGATACCTTATCATGCCTGACAAGTCGTGAGCACGGGTACTTCGTAGTTACAGTACCTCCGCGCGCATGGTGCGGGGACAAGGTGACGCAGCGGCCGGCAGCCCCACTCCAGGATATTTTGTTGCCTAGGGGACAACAGTCAGGGGTAGCGTCATCTCGCAGAAAACAACGTGAATCCGAAGCTTTCGGCCACGAACGATACTGGGCACATTGATGCTGCTCAAGGTCAACGAGAAATACCGCCATGGAACCCCACAACACCAAGGAAATGCAAGAGCTGCTGCGTGCAGCACAGCTGCGGGCTGAAGACGCTGAGAGACGCTTCGAGGAAGAAAGACGACAACGCGAAGCAGCCGAGCAGCGAGCGGAAGCGTCCGAGCAACAGACGCGACGCACAACCTTCAACGAATATCTCGATGCATGCCATCGGTCAGTCTTCACCAGACTTATGGTGGAGCCCAATCCAGACCGGCTATCACGAGGTTCTTTGACCAATCCACAAAGCAAACGGTGTCCTAGCAGCCTGCGGCAATGGCCAGACTTACTGGAGCAGCAAAGGAGCATATTCGGCCTCCTACTCGACACCTTCCCTTGCGATTCAGACCGACTCTTTGAGAGCGAGCACTTTTTAGCAACCATGGGCGCCAGAATCGGCGGACGGAGCATCGCGGACGAGAAAGTCCTGGAGTTCTTCTTGCATAACGCTGTGGAGGATCCCGTGAAGAATATCATCGATCAGCTTGTCAACATGCCGGCCGTCAGGGCGGCGTTTGACCTCGGGGATGGCATTGTCTTCGAGAACCACCCGCATGCGCTGAGTGAAACCGCAGAAGAGGTGATTGACAGGCAGGCGCCCGTACCACCGAGCACACCAGGACACGGAGAGAAATTGAAGAAGCTCCAGGCAGATCAGATTTGCATCTATCGTTCCGATGCCCGAGGGAGGCGGGCAAGGGCCTTCATCTGCGAGTACAAGCCACCACATAAGTTGACGACCCGACATCTGCACCTCGGTCTTCAAGTCACGGACATCTACAAAGAAGTAGTGAACCGCAGGACGATACCGACTTCAGAAGACCCAGATGCGCGCTTCGCATACCACGCCGAAAGGCTGACGGCATCAGCCATCACCCAGACTTACCATTACATGATCGAGGGCGGCCTCGAATACAGCCTTTTGACAACGGGCGAAGCCATTGTGTTCCTCAAGATTGACTGGGACGAGCCAGAGACCCTTTTCTACCACTTGGCGGTGCCCAGTGCCGAAGTTGCTGCCCAAACGAAGGATGCCCATCTCTGCACGGCCGTCGCTCAGTACCTGGCCTTCACGCTGCTGGCCATCGACGGGTTAGGAAAACGGTTCCATGGCCAGGATGAACGCGATCAGGCTACGAAGAAGTTGAATAAATGGGAGGTATCATTCGAGCTTACATACCGATCGATCCCCGCAGAGGACCGGTCCTTTCTCTCGGACAGCTCCCCGGGCTACCGGCCTCCTACATACGGCAATGTAGATCGATCGCCGATCCGTCGACGGGTGAATCCGCGGCGGGGCCAGGGGAACGCTGATGCTGGCATCCCGCCCTCGAGACGAGACGACGAGTCGTCGGATGAGGAGCCCAATCCAAGAGCGCCGGTCACCCCTACGCCAGCCCAACGGAATGCGAGGCAGGCAAACAGACGGAGCGAGCGCCTGGCCATGCGACCACGTGGAGGCAGCGTCAATAACAACAGCGGGCAACGCCGGCAGTTCTGCACCCAGAGATGTCTTCTTGGCCTGGTCCGAGGACATGCTCTTGACGAGAGCTGCCCGAACGCTGCACTTCACCGTCAAGGGGAGACGCCTCATAAGCGCGCAATCCTCCACCACCCCGTCGACTACGCGCAGTGGCTGAACCTGCTCCGAGCACAGCTACAGAAGACACTCGACTACGGCATCACGCCGCTCGACCAGAGCGGCGCTCGCGGGGTACTTTTCAAGGTAACGCTGCTTGCTTATGGGTACACGTTTATAAGCAAGGGCACAGTCCAGGCTTTTATCCCCGATCTTGAGCACGAAGCCGCCGTCTATCGACGCTTGAATGATCTGCAGGGTGTCCATGTGCCTGTGTTCCTTGGCGCCGTCGATCTGCGATCCATGAACAAAACATACTTCTTGGACCACAGGGTGTACATAGTGCACCTGACGTTCATGGCATGGGGCGGAGAAAGTCTCTATGAGGCTCAAAGGGTTGTGCATAGCATTGAGCAGCAAGTCAAAGGCAGCTTGCGCGCCATGCATCAGAATGGTGTCATCCACAGAGATGTACGAGCCCAGAACATCCTACTCTGTCAGGAAACCAACGGGGTTATGATGATTGACTTCGAACGGGCGGTGCTATTAGAACCGCCTCGACACCCGCTCGCGCTGTTGGCACCTAACAAGCGCGTCTTGCAAGGGGGGCACAGCAAGCGAAAGCGTCATAAATCGCGTCGGGTGACGGAAGGGTTTTCCGAGGACATTGAGATGGTGAATCATCTTTTCGTGACCCGGAGTGCTTAGATTGAGAATCTCTTTAATAAAGGCTTGATCGAGCGATGATCGGGAGAAGAATCCCCTGTGAGTCCCAGGCTTGCAAACAAATAAATCAAATCAAATCTGAGGCTGAAACTGATTTGACCCGTCTGCAAAAAGGTGGGATTTGATTTGATTTGGTAGGATTTGAGTCAATTCGAATCTATTTGGATACATCAACGATACCATTTTTCTCCCATGAGGCTAGACATTGAGCCGCCCCAATAATGTCCGCCTGCAGACGTCCTCTTTGAGCGGTGACCATCTGTCCTGTAAGGCTGAATATACGTTCCGGTTCAGCTGACATTGCAGGAATTGAGAAGAGATCCATTGCGAGTTGCGACAAGCGTGGATACTGCCGCCGTCTGAGAAGCCAATATTGGATCGGATTGTCTACAAAGCAATCGCCCGGGTCTGTGTTTGCCAGCCATTCTGCGTATTCATCGCGACCCGTCGACATTGAAGAATCAGGCGGCTTATTGAGTCTTCGGATTGAAGTCATGGGCTCTCGAGTTTATTGAATGGAACGTTATCGCAAGCCACCTAGCGAGTCAGCAAGTGCTGGAAGCGGATGGGATCGAATGAAGCGATCAACGCGTTCATCACTGCTTGATCCTTGGGCCGATGAGAGCTTCAACTCAGCAATGTCGAAAAGGGTACGCTGTCTCTTTCTTTGCGGCGAGATCGGACCGTATCTGTTGACGCGATGCACGTCTTCCATGTGAGCGTTCGCCTGACTCGTAGATGTGGCATCGTACATGTGAGTGATGGTGGCTTTTTATCGATGACATTCCTTGCAAAGCCAGTAGCGGCGACTGGAGCCGTCTTTCTCGATATCGTACGAATCCGTATTCCCAGGCCCAACCTGTCCGCCGCCGCCTGCGACTGCCTTTGCACATACAAAACCCTGACAAGCGACTCCAATCGATGCCCTCATAGCCAACATGGGTGATTGATGAAGGCGATTCCAGGTGAGTCTCCGGGTCCGACGGAGAAAGATTCGATGATTGGGAGCCTCAGAATCGGCGGACATCACTGAGAGACTGGCCACGGGAACAGCTGCGTGCTGATTTTACCTTTCACAGGATTCAGCTTGCGATGCCAAGTCCATCTAGCGAACACTATTCGGCAGGGTTCCAGAGCTCATAGCATGCATGAAGGATGCCAATCCAGCCAATTTGAATGAATCGCTTTGTGGGAAGCGTTCGATTCATTCTACATATACATGGGCCCGCTACTCAATCTGATGCCGTAGGGGGTTCTTTTGCACGTAAGGAGCGTATCTTTGGAAAGGATCTGGCCGCCTCCGGAAGATTCCATTTATCAGCAGGCGAGTTAAGTTAGGATCCGCGGAGCTCGGTGGGTCGAACAGGCTCGATGAAGGTGACACCGTATCCAAATGCAACCAAATATCCAAATAAAATTGGATCATGCAATTTGATTTGACCGGAGCCGCCGTTTCTTCAGACTGATTTGGATCTGATTTGGGTACATTTGATTTGATTTGGATACCATTCGTTTGTTTGCAAGCCTGCCTGTGACTCTGGCAACGAGCATGTGGATTGCGAGTTTTTTCCACTTTAACTCTGGCGTCACTACCTGCCTGCGATTCCCCGGCCGGCTCAACTCGGATCTGCGCAAGCTTGCCGTCAACATGGTTCCCTTTCCTCGTCTTCACCACTTCAATAGAGACGATAAGGCCTGCTGCAACTCTGTGAAAGCAGGCAGACGCGGACACCAAGAACAGGAGGCCTGAGCAGCACACTCGAACCAAGACTGGGACCCTAAAATAGGAAAGGGAGCATAGCAAACATATTATGTATCGAGACAAGTCCTCCACGACATGCATCACCCATCCTTTTTTTTCATTGCCCTAAAGCCTCCGTTGATGCATCCTTGGGGTCCGTGAGCGACCATATTGCTTTTGTGCAGGCGGAAATTAAAATTACTCGTTTCCGACTTATGTTCCCCATTTGAAAGGAAAGAAAAAAACTTAGGGTAGATGGCTGCCTGGTGAATGCACTGGTTCGTGCCGCGTCCCGCAATAAACCATTTAAGCCGCCGGAGCCATCCCCCATGTCGCTTCAAAGGCCGTTCATTGGACGCCTTGCAGCCCTGACGACTTGGACAGCAGGCCAAAAAGCTGCCGCGGAACAACCACCTGGTTGTCCAAGTTTTTATCTCTCCTCGTTGCCCGATCCATCTCCGCCCACAAACCCTCTTTTCTAGTCTTTGGATCTCATCAGTGCCTCTCCTCGCGCCGAAAGCACTCCGAGCTAAATTAGCACTCGCCTGGCAAGGCTACAGGAAATGCTAATGGAGCCGCCTCAGGCGACGCGGGTACTTGTCAACGCATCAAAAAAAGGCCAGTATTGGGCAGCGGCGTGGGAATCCCCAGATGATTTGATAAGCATTGCACTTAGACTTATCATGGCGGGGAAGTTCATCTCGCTCGATCCGAAAGATCCTCCGAAACCTCGGCTTCTCGTAAAGGAGAGATGGACAGCACGAACCTTCGTCGTTTTCGACCTCTTCAACAATTCTTACAACCCTGACACCGCTCACACTGACCAGGACGAAATCTCCGTCATTCAAGTCTCCTTGAGCGAGAAGGAGAGTGTGAATTTAGCAGCAACAGGAGTGCGTAAGATCATAAATAATAAGGTCCGAGAAATCCACAACGATACAGGATTCGGGAGTCGGCCACCCTTTAGCGTCGACCACACCGATGGCAAAGTGCCCCGATACTACAATCCCCGAATTCCGAGACGCTGAAGGACAGAGTGGAATCCTTCGCGTGTGGTGAGAATCTGGCAAGAATCTGGCTGTCCCTGGTATATAAAGTATACGCTAGTCCATCCTATCCTCTTCTCTATCCTTAAGCAGCCACTTCTTCGGCAAGCTCTAGCAGCAATCTCGCCTCAAGGAGTAGGCAGGTAGCAGCCGGAGCATGTACCATAGGTAATATCTACGGTTGAACCGGCTGAATACATTCCATGACCTCCTGACGCGCACGGCGAACAAATTTCCTTGATGACATTATTACACTTCGTACACAGAACTCGATCCCAGTGACACATTGCCTTGTCGAGCCTGTTGATGGTCAGTACCGACGTGATTTTTATCGTCGTGCCTGGAAAGACTGGTCGGATGGTTGAGGTACGTACCTGTTACCCGTACGGATACGTAGGATTCACGGCTCTGAATTTTTTAATATATATATATATATATTTTAGCGGAGTTGAAGATATGAGGTAAAGTTGATAGAGAGAATGCTTCTTGGAAACTGGTCACGCATGGCTAAGTTGTGGTATTTATAGCTGATGGTCTGGGAGAGCGTGAGCGCCAACAGGTTCACATACATCAATGCATCAATTTTTACCTTGGGTATACGTACCTCGTACCAACAATCATCTGTCGTTTGGTAAGCATATCTACCGAATGGGCGTGCTTGCCGTTCACATGGAATCCGATGAGCATCCATGCATCCGCTACAGATCAGGGGCATCATAATGTCAAAAGGCCCTTTTCTCAGTCAATGAATTCCGCTTCTTCATGGAACGTAGGTGAGAGACGTGGTAGTTGGATCTACCCCGCATGTCAGGCAAAGACCCTCCTTCCTCGCCGTTTTCCGGGACAACAGCGACCTTTCCCTCGCCCACTGCACCCATGCTTCATTCTCATGCACGGGGTCCGACTACAGTCGGGTGACAAAAGTTCCGCCCGACCCCGCTTTAGCTACAATTTTGTCAGAACCACAGGTTCTGCCACCTTCCTGCGCAAGCAACAAAATGTTTAGAGAATGGCTCAAGTAGGCCGTGATTGAATGCTCAAAAAGTGCATTGAAGATCAAGCTGATGTGGGCCCAAGATCAGTGTGCATTTTATACAAAGAGAAGCCTTACGCGGCCTTTACGCGGTCTGACACGGCCTCGCGTGATCGCCTCTTGAGCCCCCAAAAATGATACCTCGAGCCACCGCCTTCCTGATCTGTTTACCCTACGTTCTGACAGTTGGCCCCCACAGGGCGAGCCAACAAGCACCTTCCCCTGTATTATTACTTTCTTGGCATGGAAATGTTAAGAAAGTAGACGAGACTACACCAAATTGCTTAACACTTGTCGAAAACTTCGTTTTCCTGCGCGTTGCGCAGCCTCGGCGGCGGTGATGGCAACGGCCCCCCCCAGCCCGCCATACGAACCGGATCCATTTGATCTCGGCATCTATACCCCCAACAACTTAGCTCGAGGCGCCCGCGCAGCCCTCCTCCGAGACAGCTCCCCTGCGGAGATCACCGACATTGGCCTTTCACCCCCACGCGGAAGGACGGCCCAGACGCCCTCGTCGCCACTTACCCGAATGTGCAATGCTGCCAATGCGGAAGGACAGCAGCTTGACAAATTCCCTGCACTGCCTACGACGGCCACACAGGAGCAGCGGTTGCCCATTGACATCACCCATGCAGCTACCCAGCTCATCGACGCGCAAGCCGCCGTCTACAACGCCAAACTCAGGGTTTTCCGAACCTTCTGTGCACACTTCAACGAGGCCGCCAAGGAATTTGCTACCGGGCCGGAACGCGACTTCGCCAAGCACTTCTCTACTAGCTTCCTCGGTTTTTGGGAACAAACTCTGGCCAACACCAGCCCTGCATCTACACCGACCTATAGCGGCATAGCCGCCAACGGGACCGCCTCTCCGGCAAATCCACGACCCAAGCCTGCTGCCACTCATCACCAAGCGCAAGGATCGCCGGTGCCCGCTCCGTCGCGAGAAGACCTCCGGGTCTTCGTCCGCCTTGAAGCCGACGCACCAGCCAGAAACCACATCGGCTACGCCATACGAGCTCACGTAGCCAGCAAGACGGGCCTTGAGCTCAATCGGATCCCGCAAGTCCTCCAAGTGAACACCGGTTGGGCCATTCGCGCCGCAGACAAAGCCACCCGTGATCTGCTTATTGAACGCCAAGCCGAATGGGCCGACGATCTTGGCGCAACGGCTGTTGAAACCAGCCAAAAATGGTACAACTACGTCGTAGACAACTGCCCTCGTAGGCTTACAGACCTGTACGGAAACGAAGTAGACTATGACGCTGCCGTCCGTGATGAAGTAAACAACCAGACGGGACACACGCCGGTTAGCATCCGAGTCCCTCGCCGTGACAATGAACAACTTCCCAACAAGACACTCATCATCTCCCTCCTGGAACCGACAAAAAGACCCTGGAGCCTTTTCGGCACCAGCCGAGTAGCCAGACACATCGAAAGAACGAACCCCCCTAAGCAATGCGAAAACTGCTGGGACTATCACACGCGGCATGCTTGCAACAGACAAACACGATGCAAACGCTGCGGCAAGACGAATCACGCCAGTGACAGCTGCACGGCTCCCGAACAGTGCGCCAACTGCCTTGGGCCCCATGCTGCGGACCTTGCAGCATGCCCGGCGCGGCCGAAGAGAGCACATGGCCTGCTCCATCGTCTCCCAAAAGAACAACGAGCACTGATCAGACAGATGGGATCTCGCCTGTTTCAACAACAACAGGCTGCACAGCAGCGACAGCAATCTCAGACGGAGCTTAATGGCCAGCCAGCACCGGAGGCCGTCGCAGAACAACAGCGTGCCCCAGTGGCAGTCATGTACCCGCCTCAAGAACATGTCAACCCCCAGGCCCTGACTAACTTCTCCACCTGCACCCTACCAGTCCTGCCATCTTCGTCTCCGATACGCCTGAGGGCCGTGGAACTCAGGCCTGAAGCGCCGGCGAGACGCCCCTTGCTGACATCGCCTAAGCGGCGCCGTGCC
>KQ030780.1:0-13815 GCA_000956045.1 Hirsutella minnesotensis 3608
GAGCGGCCCATGGCTGCTGGACGAAAAATACACTGAACTGAACTGAACTGAGCAGCCGACAGAGATAAGTATTCGTAAATAATTAGCTAAGGACAAAGGTCAAGTACTTGACAACTTGACATGCCTTAAACTTGATTGATTGAACGGCAACTTCAAACTTGACTTGAGAACTTGACTTGACGAGAAGCCGAACTCGATTGAGACTTGTCAAGTTTAAGCTTGATTGTTAGCCACACTGTTCGTCGGTACGCCGCAGTCTGGTCCCGATGGGCAGTGCCTGTTTCTGATACTTCTTTCTCGACCTGAGTCTTGGAAGTTAAGAGTGCTGTTGTCACGCGCATAAAGCCCTCATCGTGTCATCCTAAATTGGAGGGCTCAATGCGCCGGTAGGAGCTACATAAGGACTGGGGATGACCACAGCTTGCGAAAGGGAATCCTCAGAGATCAATCAATTGAATCATTGGCCCCTGTTCTTCACTCTCTGTTTAGTTGTGTGTGTGCGCCTTACAGCTGTCGAGCCGGACGCCGAGCGTTTCGCAAATCCGCCATGGAGCACTGGCGGTGCCGTCTTGGGCTTCGTTCGAGAGAAGTGCATCACTTCCTTCCTTCTTATTGGTTTTGCGAATCCGTGGCTGCCTTAGGGTGGCGATGTTTCTACTTGCCACCTAGGTGACGTGGCCATCTAGAAGGTTCGGTCTTAACTATCGCTTAACGACATGTTTTGCGCATTTTTAATCCAACATGCGTATCCTGAATGCGACATCCCACGTCCAACAACTGGATGCAAAGGGTGAAGACTTGCTTCCAACTGTTCCTGGCCGACATGGGTGATGGCCTTGATGCAAGATCGTAGTTAGAGGTACCGGTATGTGGATGCGTCGAAGCCTTGCTGAAGGATTCGGGCAGCACTACGGACTGCGTTGGCAGCTAAACGCCTGGACATAGATCAGCAACCGACAAGGCACTAAGCAAGTGACCATCCGGAGAGAAAAGCCTTAAAGCGACGGACTGCGCTTCAGCTGCTGCTGGTACATTTGAAAGACCGTGTGCAGGGAACAGCAAGTAGGGCGCCGTTAAGACGGGCTTTCGGTATAGGTGATGTTCCGAACTCTACGTCCTAGCATATTCCGGTCGACATGCGGGGGCACTTTCGCCACTGGATCTGTCGGTGAAATGATCTATCTGCTTTGAACACAATCCTCCTGGCCGCGTTTGCGATAGGCAAAATTGCCAGGAAGGTATTTGAGGTCGCTTCCCCTAGTCACCCGAACCATGCGACACGCGAAGCGTCTGGACGGACTCTTACCACGTCGCAAGCCGGTACGACTTGCTTGTCAAACCTGTCGGTTGAAACGGAGTAGGGTAGGTACTGCGAATGTCTCTTGCGATGAAGATTCGCGTTCAGATCTAATTTCTGCGCAGTGCGACGGGCAAAGGCCCTGTATGCGGTGTCGGAACGCTGGTGTCGTTTGCCTCTACGACGAGAAAAGGCTGCAAACCAGATCCGATCTGCATGCTGAAATCCAGCGATTGAAACAAGAGAACGCGGTACAAAACCAGCGGCTCCGGGAACTTTCACTTGTGCATGACGTGGAAGCATGCTGCATTGTCGTACAAACGTTGAGGGATCGTAATCGTTTACGCAAGGACGTGGAACAAGGGCGGAATGCCTACAGCGCGATTATGGATGCCCCAGAAAACCCGGCACGTCTGACAGTAGGGCCAGCTATATGCTCAAATTGTTCTCGTCGCCTACGACCATGGAATACAGCCAGTTATATGTTCGATGTCAGAAGAACCAAAGAGGCCACAATTACACTTTCGGCGCCAGGCTTACCCACCCCGCTCTGCCCTCCACGGTTCGCGATCGGAGGTCTTGAGACGTCGCAGATGACTGGCTGGACGCACACCGATCTAGCAAAATCAGATGTACGACTCCTTATTGACGCCCTTAGATCCTGGGACTGTCTTCCGTTCTGTCTCATCTGCGAAGAACCTTTTTTTGAAAGTCTCGATGCAGGTTTTGGTCTATTCTGTTCCAGAGCTCTAGTCGACGCATTGCTAGCACTCGCGATCCGTGTTTTGATTGAGGAACGTGGTGATTTTGGATATACCCCGGCAACCCCTCTTAAAAGCAAAATCTTGTCAGATAGTGTGGAGATAACTTTGGGAGCCTCAGAGCGGCTCGTCAGTCTTCCAGACATACAAGCTCTCGGCATGCTGGCTCTTTACCAGCTTGCTTGCGGCAACGAGATGGGAGCGATCAGTCGCGCACGATCTTTCCTGCACAGCGTTTCCGATCTGTGCGTCCAGAAATCTGCGATAGAAAATGATGAGGTTTATACTCGATCGCGGACAACCACTTATTGCGCCGCCGTTTCTCTAGTTCGGTAAGTCCCGAGCCCATCATCTTACGCGGGCAAGCAGGGTACGAACTAATGCGACAAGAAGAATTTTCCATTTAATGCTTGGAGACATATGGGGCGATGAACGTTTCGATCCATTGCAGTCTCCGATCTATTTGGACAATGCGCCATGTGCACTACAGCAAAGCGGCGTTCAGTTATCTGATCCTATCCCTTGTGAGCTTCCACATGTATTGACCAACGGAATATTCAATGTCCCAACTAACATTGTAGATGCCGGATTTGACGCTCTTCATCGAACTCGCCTAAGCCATATTCAGTTACTCGGTGCTAAGCTATTCCAACTCACTGAGTGGATCTACAATCTACGTATATATCAGGCAGAAAGTTCGCTCAATTTGCATCGAGAACAAGTTGTGAAAACTTACAGGAAGTGTCTCGATTGGTATCAGGATTTTTTTGCCCTCATCGGTCCTGAGGGAGGCTGCACTCCGTCTATTCTCTTCATTCAGTAAGTATATGGGGAATATCTTGCATGTGTCATGAGATAATTAGTACTAAACCGTCCTGGCCTATTCTATCAGTTCAGTCTTTTGACTTTAGTCCAAATCTCAACAAGTCTCGGCGAGCAAAATCCCCTGATCCAGGCTAAAGAGTTATTCTCCCAGTCTGCAGACTCCATACTGCAGCTTACTCAGTGTTATGGCGACCTTTACACCTTCAAGCGCGTTTCGGGTCTCGTGCCATATTTGGTTTTCAAGTCTGCGATTGCCAAGGGCGCTTCGAACGAGAATAATAATTTCAAGATTAAGATGCAGTTTGCGGATGACAAATCGAGAATCCTAGCACATACTGATACCAAGACACAGCTCTTGAGTCAATTTTGCCCGGCGCCATATCCAAAAGGTATCAAGGCAGACGCGATAACTTTGACTCGGTCACTTCTTGAGAGGATGAATGCGAGTCGTCTTCTGCTAATGATGGATCACAAAGATCGGACTTTGAGAGCCAAAGCCCATACATCTTGGAAGTCGCGTTTCATAGACTCCGCGCAACGCGGAATGTCGGCAGCAGAAGTGTGTTTGTACTCCGCGCGAGCTGTGGGCGGTAGTCCGACTGGAGTATGGCGCCAGAACGGAAGCCTTGAAGTCGGGCTTGAAAATCTATACGATGCATCGACGAGCCAATAAGTTGAGATTGAGTAAAATCCGAAGTGCAAGCTACTCAGGCTTTAAGGTTATAATTAAGCGACGAAAGGTTAAGCATGACATGCGCTGTTAACGGCAATCAGAGCCGAAGTCCGACCTGTGAGTTCGAGGTTTGGGCCATCCTCTGCCAAAGAGTCTTGATTTTCTAGCTGATGGTGAAACCAGTCTTCAGCGGAGGTATGTCCGGCCCGGAGATATGTCCGGCCTAGAGGTTGTCAACAATAACCTGTCACACACACATACTACAGTACTTGCAGCAACCAACTACCGGTACCCGTGCCACGCCGGCGGCCAATACATGGGCGCCTAGGTGCACAAATTAGTCAGACATCTTCGCCCCTATTGGCTGCCTACCCAACAGCGCAGGCGCGTTGCGCGTTTTGCATGGATAAAAAGCCGAACATGAGCGCCACTGTCACCTCCGCGCTCGGGTACCCGTGCCACGCCCCATATTGTTTTGGAATTCGCAAACTCCCATCTCGCAGGGATTTAAAATAGACGGTAAGAGTCAACATCTAAATTGTCCCCTCTCTAATCCGTGGCTGCCTTGGGGTGGCGATGTTTCTACTTGCCACCCAGGCTTAGATGACGTGGCCATCAAGAAGGTTCGGTCTTAACTATCGCTTAACGACATGTTTTGCGCATTTTTAATCCAGCATGCGTATCCTAAATGCGACATCCCACATCCAACAACTGGACGGTGAAGACTTGAAGACTTGCTTCCAACTGTTTCTTGGCCGACATGGGTGGTGGCCTTACAGATGCAAGATCGTAGTTAGAGGTACCGGTACCTCGCCCGTACGATGTCGCCCCAAAGTGCCTCGGAAACGACTTTCATCAGCTGGTCCGCCTGCATCTGCACGTCCCACGTTCCACACGGAAGAGGTCGAAGCTCGTCCTCCACCCTGGTTGCAATGGTGATCCACGGCGCGTTCTTGAGGGTTCGCTTTGGTATTTCAACTCCTCAGGTCTTCTGGATCGCTCTGTTCCCGATCCGTGTTCGGTCCGATGTGACGCAGGACGTCACCTTAGCCAGTCCTGCCGATGCAAGCACCAGATCGACGGTGCTCTCTTTGCCCGGTCCTTGCCACGTCTTCGACTCTTCGTCCTCCTCTGCAGAAGGCTGCAGAGACTTTCCAGCCGACACCTCGTCCTCCGCGCCAGAGGTGGTCGTGGCGGTTGAAGTCACCCGCCAGAACCACGTCGGTACGTCTTCCTGTCCCGTCGCGAAAGTGAGGTGTCAACTCGCGCAACTCCATCGCGCTCGTAGCGCCTCGTCGTTCTTGCCTTCCACATACACCGACACCACTATCACCTTCCGTTCAGCAAGTCGGAGTACCGCCGCCGGAAGGTCAGCCGACGCCACCAGCACCTGCTCCGCTTTAATCTCACCCCGAATCCATACATCCCTTTGAGTGCCCGGGAGGAGCAAGGGGGTCACGGGCCCCACAATACGTAGCTACATGTCAGATACAACTTAGCTAGCAGCAACACCAGAAGGAAGCCGGGCAAGAAGACCCGTAAAGGATGTGGCCAGTGTAATGTAGCTATATGTACTAGGCCGGATTGCTGGGACTTCTACCATAACCTAATTTGCTAGTAAAGTAATGTACCCCTAATCGTCCAGTGGTCTTATTGGCCGAGATCCCTGTTCGTAACTCCCTTGCTCATCCCGGGCACTCAAAGGGATACTACGAATCGTCTTGTCTGCACGTTGGCATCATCTTTGTCCAGTTACTATGACCCTCTGGACTTGCCATCACCTACGGCAGAGTCCCTGAGGTCTGAGTTATTATCAGGCTGCATTGTATTTCGCTTGCGCACATTCAGCTGTAGGATGTGAAGGGAACTCGAGCATCCTTGCTCGGGTTCCTCATCCTGTATTTCCAGCTGAATGACTCATGTGGTCCGCCGCATAGCACGCACGTCGCCTTGCACTCTTTGTGGTGATGTCCAGCGCTAGCGCATTTGCCACATGTTCGCTGTTCCTTGCATGAATACGCTTTGTGGCCGATTTCCTAGCGTTGAATCGGTCCCGTTCTTGGCTCGAATACATGAGTGGTGGCCGATTCTCTCGCTAAGTCAAAGTAGAACCCGTCCAGAAGTCTTTCCGCATCGCTTCTCTTTGTGACGTACAACACCATTGATCCGTAGGCTTTACCGGTACCAGACTCTCTCTTGCTCAACCAGGATATCTTACCAATGGTCACTTCGTTCTCGGCGCTCCGGACCAAAACGTTCCCGTCCGCATCAAGGTCCAAGGACTGCCGTAAGATTGTCATTATCGACCCAGACCAGATACAACTGATCCCTCATGATTCTCATGCCCTGATGGCCGTCTTCTGCACAGCTTCCTTGACAAGCCCAAGAACGACATCCTCTCTGCGGACAATCTTGACTCGGTCGGCGTTCCGGAATTCTCTAACAACTGCTGCACATCTCCAGGGGCTCTTGGGTGGTCGACACACAGATGAGGACATTGTAGTTATCTCAGCGTCTGGACCCTTTAGGGCGTAGTCCCTCCTGGTGGAACTTCATTCATTCATCATTCATTCATACTGCGGCTGGTGCTATACAGGGACCGGACGGGCGCCCGCATCTTGGAGCCTAAATTTGTTGTAGTATATCTATCCCTCACGAAAAAATGATGGAGGGATGAAGCTGCGAGCGTACCTTGGCTCTGGGCCAGCCAAGCATGGCAGTATAAACAACCTGAAAGCACAAGTCCTGTCCAAAACCAAAGGGCGTTAGAGTAAGGAGGTTTCCCTCCGCTGCCCGGAGTCCTCGCGGACACGTTACTCTTATCTAAGTACACAACAAGAATAATTAGGGGCTGTATACTTTAATATTCGTCCGGCATGGGGTTTGTGTTGGAGGACACCAGTATCTAGAATGTTCCATGGACAGAACGACTTCAGTTGTGTCCAGCATGAGACCTAGTCATCTGCCTCCATAGTTAACGATAGACAAAAACCAATAGATCATCCAGTCTTTCTTTTCCCAGTCTGCCTGTGCAGAAAACACCCCGAGTCGGTGGGTGAAACGTGAACATACCGTGATATGTCCTCAGCTACGGAAGCCACCGTGTCCCAAGCGGAGAATGATCTCCTCACCAATAGCCTTGGGGGATGCGCCGGAGACGACGGGGTACCAAGTATTGGCCCCATCTTGGCATTTATATTCCTGTGATTCAATCCAAGTTCCAGCACGGTCAATGAGGCGGTCTCATTGCACCCCCTTGCGGCCTTGCCAGCTCAGCGTGACCATGAATGAGGAAGTGTGAGTTTGAAACTGATGGACTTGGCATCAATATAGCGTGCTGGCTTGTGATCGAAGCTGATATAACAGGATTTCAGGAAAATTTGCCGCGCAAGAGCTCCTTAAACTACTGGTTCACACGACGAAAGCACGAGGTGCTGAAGTTATGGACTCGGCACCGAAATCCGGCCATGTGAGCGACTTGGTTCTAGCCTGAATATACATAGATATCATGGCTAACGATTATTCTAGCCAGGGGCAGTAACTGGTTCCTATTTTGCCGAACATTTCGACGAGGAAGGTACTATCGACTCTGAGGAGTTGGACGCCCCTCTGTTCTCGCACGAATGCTTGAGAACGTGTAACGCATTTCGAGAAGGTCATTATCACAGAGACCACAGTAAGGGGTCTAGAGACCCCAGGGGCAGCTTCTCAGTCGATAGCGACCGCACCGATGCCGATGTCTTTGGTAGAAACCCTAGCTGGAAAATACAATCCTCCCGTGGCGATCATATTTGCGTGGACGAATTCGAACCACGAAACACTCCCAGGATAGTTCAAACCTGTTCTTGCGAGGAATGCCGTGAGAATTCGGCTTCGAGGGGGCGGAAATCGGTAAAGAGAAACCCTAAGAAACTATTCCACAGCAGCGTAGGGACTTCTCCGATATCTCTACCTCCGATTTTTGAGGAGCCAACGGAAGTAAATAATCTATCATGCAGGTTGGTTGACTTCCGTGCCAGCTCGACAAGGGGCTCTGAATCTGATGTACACAAGTACGACGAACTGAAGGCAAGGTTAGAGGCATAGAGTATGTAAAGGAAATGTTGTGCAGGTAATTTTTGTTTGATGATCTCTAAAACGACCTATAGCCTGTCGTACATCAAGCCTGCCTAGAAGGCTTATTCATGAAGTGGCGATATTACTACGCAATGCCGCTGTGGCCTGCAAGGCAACAGCTGCTGCGTAATTATGCGACGAACCTTTCATTTGTATATAAAGAGCTGCACAATTCCGTGCGTTCGTTCACTCGCTTCTTGTTCTTTAGATAATTCTTATCATTTGCCTGATGCCTTCTCTGACTCGTGTGGAGCCAAAATGTCTGACATACCCGGTTCCGGCAATTATAATACAAGCCAAGCTCCTCCAGCCTTTGAAGCTTATTGGGGGGCAATGCATGGCTGGTTTGTCAGCTGTGGAATCGGTCATTTTTCGATTGCTAAGGTATCAAATGAACAAGCGTAGACGAGGGCGACATTCGATCCTCGAGCTTGGTTTCACACGCGTCGAGAGCTTACATGGCAATCACCCAACGAGCTCTACAGGGGTGGCACGGGCCTGCGTGTAAGAAACGCGCCGCACTTCGCGTTCTGCTAAACCTACTCCCAAATGGAAATGCGGCGCACTTCCAGAAGCAAAATGAGGGTTGAGATCTAAGGGCTGTGATTGGTGCAAACGTGGAAGTGCGGCGCACTTCCATCGTGCATGCTTAAGTAGGATTTCAGACATAGTTTTCGGGGCGGAAAGGTTTGCGCCGAAGGTAACGGGCATTGCCGCACGGCGGGTCCGTTGTCAATTCTGCCAGACTAGAGGCGCAGACGAAGTAGGGGATAAAGGAAGAAACTCTCTTCATTGTGAAGAGTCGGTTGTATGATTTCGAAAGCATCTGGATGGACTCAGCTGCCTGAAGGCAGATTTCGCGAGGTCGAACGTCAGAATCGACCAAGGCAAGGTCTGCTAGTGGTCGGAAGATGCACAGGAGGCAGAATTGATAGTACATGCTGCAAGATACGGTTAGAGTTCATGACTGCAATTTCCTTGTTCACGAGTGATTATAGTCAACGCGTAGAGAGTCGTGTACTTACTGTATGAAGAGTGCAAACGGCGTATCGATTCCTTCCGTCTTGAGAAGCAAGAAAATCTTCTCGTACCAGTCCAGACATTTGGTGTAGACGGCCATAACGGCGTTCGAATTGAAAAGCCCGTTATATAGGTCGGTTGACGAAAGTAGTTTGTACACCCACTCTGTGAGCTGGAAAACCCTTGCAGGGATTAACTGCAAATCGTACAACGGCGTGGTGCGTGTATTGATGTCGATATCTAATGCTGTGTTACCATTCGGCGCTCCAGGTTGATTTGACGACTTCAACGTTGATGTACTCACTTGATGGCATACCAGCACCGCAGTGACTGGCATAAACGTCCTCAAGCCGGAAGGAAGGCTGATCTAGAAACACAAAGTCGTCTTGCAGCGGAAGGTCTGTGGAGGAGTTAAATACTTGGCTAGTTGTCATGCGGATCATGCTGAAGGGTCCGAGTCAGCGCACGTTCTGACAAAATAAGGCGAGTTGACGGCATTTTCCCAGGAGTCGGTAAAGTAAAGGGCCGCAATCAGTGACATACCGAATCAGAGACACTGCACCACAATAGCTAGTAGCCCGGACTTTAGAATACTCCTCGGCCTCAGCACCCAACGACGGCTCTTGCAGGCACAGCTCGCCAATTTGGGCGGCAAACGACTCAGCAAACTCTTGAGCCTCGGCTTCTCGTCCACAGGTGACTTCGTATAGCGAGAGCATTCCAAGAGCCTGAATGTCGGCAAGATTATCCGAAGGCCCAGTGCTGTGGAGAATGGCCTCGGCCTCATCGAAAAAGGCCTTGCTCCTGGACCAGCCGGGACCGGGACTCTGCGTCTCAGGAATGTTCTCATTGACCACACGGATAGCCAACGCGAGCAGGGCATTAACCAGCGCTGAAGAGCAGTACCGAGTCGAGCCGCTGTAGTAGTCACGGAGAAAGGGGTCTTTGCAAATTAGACAAAAAGGGAGATAGTCCCAGGTCATGAGAGTGTCGAAAAGTTGCCGCACAGAGGCCACCGTCCATCCGGCCCGTATCCACCGATCGCTTTGAGGGTGCGAGCAACCGTCAAAGGAAAAGGAGGCCAGCGAGATTGGACTGGCCAAGCCGGGCGTCGAGGCTGCCTTGGACGTTTCGGCATAGCCACTGAAGTTGCCCGAGTCGGAAGTAGAAGGGCGTATACTAGGCGGGGATATGGAACTCATGCAGTGCGCGCAAACGGGGTCTTCGAGGCTGGCCGACGAAGATCCGGCTACAGATTCGGGTGCGGGCACGTTAGTCGTGGACAGGCGTCCATTGTCGACGTCGAGGTGTGCGAGCTCTTGAAGGATGACACGGCGGGACTTGGTGCCCTCCACGAGATGCTGGAGATAGGCGTGGCTGGCATCGACATCCTTGATGGCGTAAATGGCAAGGAAAAGGCGTTCATTCTCCTCGTTGCACTTTCGAAGGCGGTCTCTTTCTGCTCGCAAGTCGTCCTTGGATTCGCACCTCGTATTGTCATATCCGCATCCCTCATCGGCCTCGACACACCTTTTACAAGGTGCCTGCCCATCACACTAACAGGCGATCAGTCCACTAGCCCGGCTAGGCAAGACGTTTGGATGGGGAGGGGACATCATGCGAGCTCATGTTTCAGGCGTTGACCATGTTCCATGAACGCACCTTTGCTCGTTTCTTGCGACACCTCCGGCAAGCCATTCGTATCTGCATTCGACGAGGCATCTTCTCTGGCAGTTTGCCGTGGCCAAGAGCGTCCAACAGGTTCTTGCAGGGTCAGACATCTATCGAATATATCGAATCGAACAGGCACGTGCCCTATTCGAATCGAATGAGCCTCGTGTAGATTCGGCATCTATCATTCTTTTTTAAGGCGTCCTAATCAAAAGCAAATAATGTGGCAGCAGGAGCTTTTTCCGACCTCCGCGGTTTCGTGTCACAGACAGCTGTCGTCCTTTCGTCGAGAGCCGTCATTGGCTAAGGCTACTGTCGCGTCATTTCCGCGGCACATGCAACGAAGCCGACGAAATTGGGGACCTCAGGAACTCTGCTCGTGGCGTCAACCACGACACTTGTTCTCCTCAGAAGCGATGCGCGTTCTCGAGAGCTACTCTAAAGAGTTCATATTGCGAGGAAGCGATGTATCGATTCACATGTAAAGGTGAAGTAACACTCCAAGAGCTGCTGCAAATGGTAGTTGGTTGCTGCAAGTAGTATGTGTGTGTGACAGGTTGTTAATTTTGAGCGACAGGTTGTTGTGTGAGGCAACCTGGGCCGGACATACCTCCGGGCTGGACATACCTCCGGGGCCGCTAGAGCTGCTGCAAGTGTGTGACAGGTTATTGGTTGTGTGTGAGTCTGTGGTGTGTGGCAACCTGGGCCGGACATACCTCCGGGCCACTAGAGCTGCTGCAAGTGTGTGACAGGTTATTGGGTTGTGTGTGAGTCTGTGGTGTGTGGCAATCTGGGCCGGACATACCTCCGGGCCACTAGAGCTGCTGCAAGTGTGTGACAGGTTATTGGTTGTGTGTGAGTCTGGGTGAATCAGCGACAAGGTTGTTGTGTGTGTGGCAACTTGGGCCGGACATACTCCGCTGAAGAACTTTCACGATCCGTTGTCAGTCGTCCACACTTGTTCATGCCACCTTTTGTGTGGGTGTTAAAATACTGCGTCACACCTTGCACTTTAGTGTTTAGGGCTGTGGTGCAAGGCGTACAATCAGCCGAAGGCTGCGAGTCTGGCCAACAGTCAACCAGTCATCGAGCAAACCAGTACAGCATCCACAGTCATACATTCATTACGCACCTCAGATATTTGTACTGCTATCCCCGCACGAGCATAATGTTCACGTGGACATGGACACGAGCAATCAACGCCTCTTCGGTAGGCGTTGAGCTCGGGCAATCGGGCCGATACGGGGTCAAAGTCGAGCTGGTTTTCCGCCTCATCGGGGCCACGTTTCTCAAACGCTCGCGGCATCGGCTGCAGTAGTCCATCTGGTCATTGTCGAGCTTGGTCCAGAACTCACGGAGGGTGGGGCTATCGCAGTCCGTCAAGGCGCCAGGTCGCCAGTCCACGCCGGATCTAGTGCACGGAAGACCGCCGATTCTTCCGGTGGAATTATCACTGGACTTCGAATGCGCCAAGGCGGCCGCGACTGTCGACCTTGCCGTCGAGGTTGTCTCTGGATTCGCCTTCCCGGTTGTCTCGGCCGCCCCAACGGCTGCTGCAAGCGACTACGAATAGGGCTTTCGTATACGGAATCGTTGTCGCTGTTCTCGCCTTCGTTCTCGGAATCGGGATCACAATCCGCTCCTAATCGGTCGACGTAGCGACGTGGTCGAACGGGCGAAAGTAGCAAGTTGAAATAGTCCTCGGCGTCCATATCAGATTCAGAGAACCGGACTCTGTCGTCTCCTTCCTTAGCTACCCGATCGTCATCCAGAGGCCCGGTCGGCTGCAGTCGAACTTGATTTGCATCTGCCTTCCCTGGTTAGCCAGAACTCCGAACAAACTGCTTGCGATGGAAGCGCAAGAATATCTTTACCCAGAACACCTGAACCTTCCGTGACGCCGAGTTAGGATAGAGGGGGTCAATGACACAATTTCCCCTGCACGGCGTCGTGAACGGTGGTCGCGCTTGATCGCGGCCCGCTTGGCTCTCGCCCCGGCTCTGGCGGAATCATCTTGCGAGTCCTTCCCACCTCTGTGTAATCTACCAGCCAAGAAACTGTAATCTATAATACTACCAGGGCTGCTTCGGATAGTCAATGCATTAGAGTGTGAGAGACTCTTGGATGGGTGGTTCGCTGCACGGAAGGCGAGGGGGCCAGTGCCCTGAAGAGCCGCGGGTTTTGTTGGGTTGCTGGAAGCGGCGTGCCCAACACAACATGAGGCTGGCCGCTATGCTCTCCTAACAAGCTCCTGGCCACGGGACATTGTTGTAATGTCTCTGGCGGCGTTGGACGAGTTTCTGACCTACCTTTCGAGGGCGATAGGCCGGCATCTTCGTCCGTTTTCTTCGAAGCGAGAGACTCACAGTCTCACTTGACGTAGGTGTCACGCGCCGGAAGTGCTTGGCTGGAGTGGACGGCTGGACGATTCCGAATATTGGCTGGGTTGGATATTCTGCATTAAGGCACGAGGCTGGACAGCCTCGTGCGGGTATAAAAGTGTCATCTTACAGCACTGGAAGAGCTCGTCAGAGATCAACAATCGTATCAATGGTCCCCGTTCTTCACTCTCTGTTATTGTAATTGTGCGCCTTACAGTAGGAACGGTGGCGAGGCTCCTTAAACTCAGGCTCGCGCCTCTGGATCTAGCGTACTTCAATTCGTCAGTATTGAACCTCCAAAGTGGGAGACTGATCTGACATGAGAAGTGCGCTGGTCGCGACAGCTCACTTCTGGACCAGGTCCGCGTTGAAGAAGAGGAACAAAATCGGTGACAGCGGTGATCCTTGAGGGAGGCCTGCCTGAGGCAGCTCCCGTTGTTCCGACGTGTACCCATTGACTACCAATGAGGCTGTTCGCCCAGAACAAAACGCATCTATCCATCTTACCAGTTCGGCTGGTATCCCTCTCGCCTTCATCCTCTCGAGCAGTCTTTCCTTGCAAACTCCATTGTAGGCGCCCGTGACATCAAAACTGATCAGGCTGAGCACCTTGTGGTTGCGCCAAGCCTTGTAAACCTGTTCCTGTAGCAGCAGCAGCGCCTGCTCGGCAGACCGTCGCTTTCTCGCTCCGAAGTGATTCGCGGGTAGAAGACCGTAGGTCTCTACTGCATACGATATGCGCTCGGCCACGACCGCTTCGAGTATCTTACCAAGCGTCGACAAAAGCGAGATTGGTCGCCACGCCTTGGCTACCGTGTAGTCGTCTTTGTCTGGCTTCTTCAGCGGGACAATTTTCGCGTTTTTCCATTGGCGAGGTACCACGCCGTCTCGGAGAGATGCATCGAAGAGAGCAAATATCCGATCCTTTGCCACCGGCCAAAGTTGCCTCCATACCGCTGTCGGAAGTTCATCTCCTCCGGGTGCTTTCCACGGTTTCGCTGTCATGACCTTTTCCTCGATCTCTCCCAAAGTCAATCCGGGCATGGGTACCGCTTTCCGCTGTGGTCGCAC
>KQ030780.1:15918-26201 GCA_000956045.1 Hirsutella minnesotensis 3608
TACTCGTCCAGCAGTTCCCAGACCTTCTCAACCGTCGCCATTTCCTCATCACTGCTGTTGGCGTTCTCATTTCTTGGCGCCCTCGCGCACTGAATTCCACCTGTCTCTTTTCTTGTCGCTCTTGTCGCATATCGGCTGTTTTTATTCAACTCCTTTGCTGTCCCATCGAGTAGCTTGCGTTTCACGATTCTGCCTCCCGTCGGCGACGACGAGGGGCCGCGCGGCCCCACCCCGGGCCCCGCACTCACCAACAAGCTCATGGTGCCTGCTAATCCTCAACACAACCTTTCAATTCGGAAAATGATAAAGAGTTCAAGCGTTCGAAGTCGTTCCACAGCCTCCAGAATGCCAGTTCAAGTCCGGCGGATCCTTCTTCCGGCAGATCATGTCATCCGGCAGATCACCAGATCCGGCAGATCACCGGGAAATCCCTTACTGGCTGTCCCGCTATGACACCCGGAGAGACCTCGCTCGCTTCGCACTGGACCTTTTTGCCATCTTATCTTTGTCGGATGAGTGCGAACGCCTGTTTAGTGTAAGAGGCTGGCCCGGAGTTGTCTATCTAGAGCTAAGGAGAAAAGAGAGCGGAACCCGAGGCGCAGCCTCGGGTGAGAGCTGATGTTCACTCGTAGAATGCTCTCGAATCCGGCTCCGCGGAGCGGGCCGGTGCTAACGCCGAAGCATGACCCACCTGACCCGGTACAACCGGGTCCACCAAGCCGGGCACAGCCCGTGACATTTAGTCGCGCCAGGCTTGTTGTGGTTGACCGCCGGTGCAGGTTGGAGGCTGATATTAACCTTATCGAGGCATGTGAGTGTCTCCGGGCCCGGTACGGAAAGTCGAATGTAGAAGATAACAGTAACGGTGATGATTGAGTATAGGTAATAGAGACAACCTTTCACTACGATCGTTGGTTAGCTACAGCAGATTTCGCATCTCCTGTTTGCCTTACGTCAGCTTCATTCTTGGCGATCTTGTTGGTCTGGTCTGCCCCCGAGACCAGACCAGACCAGACCATTCCGATCACTGCAGCAACCGGCTCCGCAAGGCGGAGTCCGCGGTGGAGTACGAACCTCCGGACCCGCTACAACGGTCCACCAAGCCGGGCATAGCCCGTGACTGGCTTGAAGGCAAATTTCTCCCGTATCGGGACAATCAACGAAATTGGAGATGTAAAGCGTAATAAATGTGGGGCTTTCGGGCGGTTGAGACTCAAATGAAGGTACTGTATCCGTAACTAACTAGCTAAGCGTCTAGGCCCTTCAGGGTGTAGTCCCTCCGGGCGGAATAAATTCATTCATTCATTCATGATCAGAAAGCCTGACCAACCATTAGTCCCCGTATCTAAATTGTCAAGTAACGTTATCCAAATATCCAAATAAATGATGGCGCTACAACTTGAATTGATTTGAATAAGTTTGTCACATGGTGCAAAATATGCCCCATATGGCATGTGAGCCCGAGAAGTTCGGCATAACAAAGGATACCAACCTGCTACAGACAGACTTACAGGATGCCGGAACGTATTCCGCCTCACGTAGTAGATCACAAGCCCCAGAAGCCTCACTCTTCTATACACGCAGCTATAAGAGCAGTAGGTTGCGTCACTTAGAAACTTTACTTAGAATAGAGAATATAAGAACGTCCAGTCCTCTGAGTCTCCACGTATCTTTGCTTCCGTTGTGTGTGATAAAGTTCGAGTGGCTGTTTGCAAGCTTGCACAGTGCCAAATCCAGTCCAGTCTAGTCCAACAAGATCACTCACTGCTCGGAGTCCAACGCCCAACTCTTGATCAAAGCACCAAGATTTGCCTCTACACTTTGATGTCCTTCCCAGTTACGCACCAACACGTCATCTTGCTGTGGCAACGCAAAGCTCACGGGAAACTCCTCCACCTCAGTTTCCTCCTTAGTCCAACCCTCAAAGTACGGGCGTGCGCTATCGGGAATGGTCTGATTGATGGTCCACGCGAATGCCTGGGTCGCCTGAAGTAAATAGCCGCATATACGGAAGGTGTGGCAGCCGTAGCGCAGCATCATGCAATCGTTGGCGAAGATGTCGCAGGCGGCCGGGTCGTCGAACATAAGGACGAGGGGCTGCATTGAGAAAAAGAGATGGCGCCATATTAGCGTGTCAAAGGGCCATCGGCTGAGGTAGGCGTCGATGGTATTGGCGTCGGAAGCGCAGTGATGAAGACAGAGATCCCCAATCGTAGTTCCGGGTTGGCTAGCCGGGGTTTCGAAGAGCGTCCCGTGTCTCAAGGTCTGAATGATGCCGAAGCCGACCTCGTTTTCTTGCATCCTAGTGTGGTGTTGTGTTAAGACTAAAATTGCACGAGCGACTCATGTCAAGGGAGACGACATGGAAATAGAGATTACCGAACCTGAGATAGTGCGTTCCGGGTGCAAAATTGTTCTCGACGTAGAACCTCTTAGGCCACGTGTCTACCATCCGCCTCAGCTTCAAGTAGAAACTCTTCCGTATCCGCAGATCGTCGTCGCTTCCGCATACCGTTTCCTCGTTTGTGTTGTGGAGCATGATTTCATAAAACAACTCCGCCAATGAGCAGGTTGCGGCATTGATTTCCGGGACGATGGGAATCCGACAGGGCGACTCCTCGAATGGCCGGTCCAAGACGTCAACATTACTTCTCGGCCGATGCCAGGCGGCCTCGTTCATATTTGCGGCAAACGGATTGGGAATCTTGGGTATAGGGATTTGAGAAGGCTGAAAGTACAAGAAGGCGCTACGACTGCGGATCCGGACACCTCACATGAGCTACGCGGTCACTACGATACGGAGGGGACATGGGAGCTCTACCTCTCGAATATAAACAGCCCCCAGAGTGCTTTCGATAGCAGCTCTCGTTCTTTGGGGTCGTCATGACCGTCTTCGAGAAGCGACGTGTACCGAGCCTCAATCTTGAGGCGCGTTACCATCTCGAGGGCATGGTTCCTGTAAATGCGCCCTGCTCTGTCGCTGCCTAAGCAGGTCGTTGTCATATACATGAGCATAAGAGCCTGAACCGTGGGGATCGACGCGCGACCTTGTTCGAGGTCGAGGAGGCTCTTAGCCTCGTCAAGGAACCGCTGGGTCACGTTTTGCTGTTTTACGGCGCAGAAAACCCTTGCACGCTCGAGAATTTGCTAGGCAGGCCAGTCAGTCAGGCATTGTCCGTGTCGCGGCGTGTGGTCCAGGAGCTTACAGATCTTCGTGCACACATGGAATTGACAAGAAGGGGCGAGCACCACTTTGCCGTCGAGATATCGCATTTGGTCATCTCATCCACAAACATATCTCGGTCGACAGACGGAAAGAGATATGTATTGTCCCAGGTGAAGTAGTCAGTTATTAGCTCAGATATCAGGCCATTGTCTGCCACAACAGTCCACGGCATTGCGGGCACCTTGATGACGCTGAATTCCAGAGCCTCTTGATCAAGCGTCAGCAATCTGTTGTCGCGTACATTCTCACTGAACGACGGCTCTTTGAGAAGCCCAGCATGCTCTATGGCCTCTAGTGCGGCCAGCGGCTCTTCGGCAATTCTCAAACGGCGGAGGATTTCGTTTGCTTCCGTCTCGGGCCTCGTGCGAAGGAGCCTGAAGAGTTCCTTGTACCTCATATTATCACTTTCCAAAGCGTTGAGCTTCTTCCTAACGGTGAAGAAGACAGTTTCGCCCTCTCCAGCTTGATATACACAGTCTTGGCCCTTTCGGGCGCACTGTCCGCATTGAGGCCTCTTACCGTCGCACTGAAGAGTCATTGCAATTTGCATTAGCTGGGAGTGAGAATCTTCAAGCCCGCAACCTCACCTTGATTCTTTTCTGCCTGCAGCCATCGCAGGCTACCAGGGTCACTGTCCGCCTCATCTTCATCGCTAGCGGGCCGGGCGCGATAGGTTGAGCCTCATGCTCTTCCTCCACGTTCTCCGCTTCTGGAGCCCGCGCAATCTGGACTAGTCTCTTTTTCTGTGGGCCTTCCATTCTGCCGCAGACGACAAGCAATGCACCTTTGGTAAGTAACCGATCTGTTATTTTCTTGGCGGTAAGATTTGGCTGATGTCTTCAGTGAGAAGCAATCGATGCTATCCATGGAGACGCTGAGCACGATACTAATGTTGTCCCGCACAGGCAGACTGGGAAAAGAGAGAGTAATGATCTATTTATTGCGAAAGGTCTGGAAGGCGACGCGAGCTCTTGAGCGAAGCGGAAGGGCTCGTGTGGGGCTTGATCGAGAGTGGGTCCGAGAACCCCACGGGCTCAGCCCGTTACACCATCTGTCGTACAGTGGGTCACAAAAAGTCCCGAGCAACGCCAAGTACTAGTACTACCCAAAAGTTTACGGGTAAGTAGAGTACTTAGATATAAAACGCAATATAGCTAAATAAAATTCTAGGAAATTTTTTACTTATTCTTTAATTATTATTTTATCTAGAAAGAATTTTACTATAATTTATATTATTTTTATTATTTTATAAAATTAAAAATTAAAAATTACTATTTAATTTTATAGAAAATTTATATTATATTTTAAAGCATTAATTTATATAGTTATAGTAATATAAATAAATTCTTTAATAAAATCTTTTTATAGAAAAATAAAAATAAACTATATGTTGGTAGGCCATTACACAGGCCTTCGTTGCAATTGCAAAGGTATGTGTATTCGTCTATTGTCACGACCCTGCGCGCCAGCGTAGAACCGCCAGCGTAGAACCGCCAGCGCAGAGCCTCACCAGTGACACGTGCACAAGTAGCATCACGTGCCCACGTGCGACCTCGTGCATAATAAGGGCCAGCTCGATCGTGTAGTCTAGTCTTTCTTTGCTCCTTAGCTTTGAGTCTTCGTTCATAGTGCCAATACATCTTTATAGCCGTCAAGGCTCGTATGTGCCTGGCCGTAACACTACTCAAAGCTCAGGAGATCGCTTGCCAGCGATCAATAAATAGGCACCCCCAACTTTCACGTCACACGCGCCTGACGAAAATCCAGCGCACCAAGACCCAAGACCAAGACCAAGACCCAAGACCAAGACCCAAGACCCAAGACCAAGACCTAAGAAAACCCTAGAACCAAGACCCGTGATCACGCAGGAGCGCGATCGTTCGACCTCAGACCCTGGCTACGAATGCCTAAGAAGACTGACCAAGACCCACCTCGCCGTTCAGCTCGCCTAGCTTTGTCTATAGCCGGGCCCTCGACTATGGCGACCCAAGACCAGACCTCAGAGCTTGTAGAAGCTCTGCGAAGACAAAATGAGATTCTCTTAGCCAGGCTAGAGCGCCTGGAGAACTCGACTCGGACCCCGAGTCAAGACCCTGATCGTGAGGAAAGAGAGCCCTCTACCGCTTTCTCTGGACCTGATGGTCCGACGTTCCGACCAACCGGCAAGGCCGCCTGGCCGGAGTTTGCCCCGTTCACGGGGCCAGGAAAGAGAAACGCCGCATATAAGGATTCGATCAAGTCCCGTATACGGCTCCAGCTTACGTTCGATGGGAAGAAGAACGAGTTCCATCCCTTCCTCGTAAAGCTGCGCAGTAAGTTCCGCGAGGACTGCGACACCTTCCGAACAGAGATGAGCCGGATGGACTTTCTGTACGGACTTCTAGAAGGGAGAGCCCTCCGTTGCCTCGAGGCTCGATTTACGTCTGAGACCCGACCCTTCTCCGGCGTGGCCGAGATGATCCAGACTCTCGAGTCTGTGTTCGGGAACCCGAACGAAGCGATCGAGGCCCACGCTAAGCTGCAACGCCTGTTTTTCACGATCGGTGGTAAGTGGGATATCACGGATTTTATCGCCGAGTTCGACTCCCTCTCGTCAAAGGCCTCCTGGCCTCAGGATCAGCTCAAGCACGCACTCTGGTGCAAGCTCGGGGGAGGACTCGACGGATCCCTCCTGACCAAGACCCGTGACCCGACCGTGACCTATGAGACCTTTTGCGAGTCTGTGAAGGACTCGGTCCATAGTAAGAAAAGTGAGTGGCGGCCGAAGGAAGCTCGGCAGCCTGATCAGACCCGCCGGGCAGCCCCGGCAGCCAAGACCCCGACCAGGAATTCGAATAAGACGGGCCCTCCCCCGGTTACCTCGCAGAACGCCGGCCGAGCCCTGACCGAAGAAGAGAAGAGAGTCCACTGGGACAACGACACCTGTTTCACCTGTGGCAAGGCTGGGCACGTCTCTCGCGACTGTCCCGACCGCGCCAAGGGCGTTTCTCGGCTGGCTATGACAGCTGAGGAGTCTGATCAGGAGTCGGGAAAAGAGTAGGACCATCGAAAGTCTCCCCGATGGTCTCGAATGTGTCGCAGATAGTAGCAGATAGACCGGAAACCTCATTCACCGTAAAAAGCAAGATTTGCGTGAATGGAACCAGTCTACCAGCGAACGCAGTTTGCGACACTGGAGCCGACACTCACCTCCTGATCAGCCCAATCTTCGCCAAGCAAGCCGCCCAACGCTTAGGGGCGAAGCTCGTCACCCTCGCCAAGCCGATACAGCTACAAGACTACCGCCGGAGACTCGCCGGCTCGATCAAGCAGCAGTTACACGCATCATTCGAGGTAGATGGTCGACGCCTCCCCGATCAAGTCTTTAACGTCGCCGAGATAGGTGGCGACATCTTTATCGGCCTCTTCTGGATGCGACGGCAACGACTCTTGCTCGACTGCGCTAGTGCTTCGATCGTGTGGCCCGACGACCTCCCTGCCCTGGCGAAGTTCTCCCCGACCATCCAGCTCTCTAGACAAGACCCTTCCTGCAAGATCGACCCGAAAGACCAAGCAGATGCCGACCGTCGTGACCGCCTGATCAGACAAGATGAGAGACGGTACCGCATCCTCCAGAGGAACTGGAGGCAGCCCGAGAAAGATCAGACCCCGGTGCAAGTCTCTGCGAAGCCCGCCCCCCTGAAGACCCTAGAAGAAGACGACCAGACCGTGATCAGGTCTTTGATCACGCAGGTTAAGACCAATTCCCGCTGGAAAGAATGGCAGGATCTCGAACCGACGATGCCTCGAGATCCTGTCGAACTTAGGCACACGTACGCCGAAAGTTCAACTCCTGAGGTTCAATGTCGACCGACATGGCGGATACCGGATGCGATGCTGGTAGCGATGGAGTATATGTGACGACAGAGGACGCTCGGCTGCGAGGTTGCGACTCGGGAAGGGCAGGATGACGCTGGTGAGCAGGCGTCGGCGGGCCCAAGGTCAGTGGAGAGGCCCGCAGGGCAAAGACGGGGGGGAAGGAAAGATAGGGAGGCAGTAGGGGAGCAGAGGAGTAGCGCTGTAGGCAGAAGATGGGCAGGGAGACTGGGCGCCTGTGCAGTCTGCGCGTGGGGTTGGCCCGAGGGGAAGCGATCAGGGTACGGAGTAGGGGGATTTGTAAGTGTGGCGAGGCGTTGCAGAAGAGACGAAGAAGAATGAGGCAGACGAGGGCAACGTGTGCGACGTCGTGCTTCGAATCCGCACGTCGGACGGCGCAGGCTATGGGACGCTAACTGGCCAATTACCACGGGAGGGGTGGCCTGTGCCAGCTCAAAGGCGCAAGGACCTGAGCTCGGACAGGTACAAGCGTGTGCGTGTGCGCGCCGCAGAGCTTCGGGTACCGTGCCTTTTGTCTTTGGCTTTGGCTGCGGTTGGTGCCAGGCAGGAGCGTCTACGGGGCACCTCCCTTTAAGCCAGCGCATCGCTTGACGACATCGCGACAACCTGCAGCTATCGAGTTGCTTCGACACGACGCTTGCAGGCAGGGTAACTTGGGGCGTCCAATGCGCACGGCATTGACGTGCTCCAGACGGCATCCCGGAAGGATGGCCTGTGAAAGTTCGTCGAGGACATGGATCTGGCATGCGAGTGCTGCTCACCTGGCCGGGCATCTCGACTCGAGCTCCAAACAATCCAGCTTGACAACTGGCCATGGTCCAGCCCTTAATCCCGATGGTCGTCCATTTCCCTTGTGTTCCAACCTTGACCTGCTTCGAATGACAGTATGCCGACCTTAGGCCCATCTACCCATCTGGCCTCCATCCCCCCAGGTCAAACCGTGATAGACCCAGCTGTGTCCACTCTCACGAGGCAGCTGTGAAATGACGTCGCCCATTGCATCCAACTGCCCATGACAGCGGCACTCTACGATCCACCCTGCTCCGACAACATAAGCCCGTAACCACAAAGAACTCAACTCCGGAAACACTCGCCCGTCCCGAAACAGAGACGCAGCAGCTCGGTACAGCCCTAAACCTACACCTGGCCTGCAGTTTGCTCTGCTGCCCCACCTTTGCGTCCCTCCGTTCCAACATCGGCCACCACTCGTCCCACCGACAATCGTCGCCCGTCACCGCGCCCCAGCAAACCGCCGTCGCCATGCCGTCCGATCTGGAGCAGCTGCTCGACATGGGCTTCGAAAAAGCCCGTGCCGAGATTGCCGTCAAGAAGACGGGAGGCCGTTCGTCGCCCCCCCGCTCTCCAACCCTGCACAGCCATCTCGTCGGAGCTCTCGCTAACCCACGTCGCAGTTCAGGGCGCCCTGCAATGGCTCGAAGACAACCAGGACAAGTCCCTAGAAGAGATTGAGGCCGCCGCCGCAGCCAAAGGAGACGACGCCAACGACGAAGATGAAGACGAGACGAGAGCCCAGATTGCAGAGCTCGAGACCGGCCAGGCCCGCTCCCTCGTCTGCAACGAATGCGGCAAACGGTTTCGCAACAAGGACCTGGCGAGCTACCACGCCACCAAGACGTGCGTCTTTCCCAAGCCCGCTCACTCCCTCGTCATTGTCCTGCTAACGCTCCTCACACAGGGAACACGCCGACTTTTCAGAATCTACAGAGGAAATCGCCCCCCTGACCGAGGACGAGAAAAAGGCAAGGCTCGAGGAGCTCCGGGAGAGACTCAAGGCCAAGAAGGCAGCCCAGTCCGTCGAGGACAAGGAGGAACATAAGCGCAACGAGGTAAACACCTCCCTTCGCACCCCCGACCTGCTCCGGCTAACCCCAGCGCAGAGGATCCGACAAAAAGCAACCAAGGAGACCCAGGATGCCAAGGAGGAGCTCCAGCGCAAAGAGCAGATCAAGGAGGCGGCCCGGAAGCGGGCTGAGAAGATGGAGGACATGGAGGCCAAGAAGCGCATCAAGGCCAAGATCGAGGAGGACAAGGCCGAGCGTCGCCGCAAGGCCGAAGAGGCAAAGGCCGCACGCGAGGGACGCGCTCCCGAGGGCTAATTCTGGCCCAATTGCTGCGGCAACTTGTGCCGCCAACAGTTTCCGAGACGCGAAACACTCAGTCTCCAGATCGGTGATAAAACGAGAACAATCGGCTTTTCCATGAAAATGATACTGGGTTTCTGCAGCGTTCTTGGTGAGGAAATATGCAAACCAGGCTGGAAACTCGCCTTCGTCTAGGAAAATTCTCGCGGTTGAACACGCCTCAGCTCGTTGGGTTTCTTGCCAAGATTTCATGAATCCTTTAGGCGCCCGCTCGTAGTTTCTTAGCTGGTTGACGAGTAGCGCGACTCGGCTTGTCTGGGGCGTGCTAACGCTGGTTGACGACTCGCCTTCCATGAGAAGATAGAAATTTTGGCAGGTAGGCTTGGAAGGCAGGTTTGGGAGGCAGGTTTTGGGAGGCAGGTTTGGGAGGCAGGTTTGGGAGGCAGGTTTGGAAGGCAGGTGTGGGCCATGTGGCAAGTTGAGGCTAGCCGTAAGCGTGCGCGGCTGGTCAGTTTTGCATTAGGAGGCGTACCCATTAGAAGTGGAGGCATGCATGAGTAGTGCTGCGTAGTAATCTCCGAAGACGGTTCGTTGCGTGAGAATTAGTTCTGCCTGGATATCGATCAGGACTTATTGCTCCGACGGCTTAGGAATTCGTGAGGTAGGTTTAGGGAAGGAGAACCAATATATCTCTCGAACGATTGGCCTGCATCGTTAGTTAGATCGGGCAGGGTTGAGCCCCAGTTGCAACGATTATGCCAGGAAGGGTAGCTGATTGATGGTACGTATCCTTTTCTGGTGGACCTGCTTACTGTAGTATTCCCCTCCCTGCAAGCAGACTCTGTGCTGTAGCGGGGCGTTTGCGTGCGGCTGATGCGAGGAACCTCCGGATGTCTCTGCTTGTTGGTATGCCATTACACAGGCCTTCGTTGCAATTGCAAAGGTATGTGTATTCGTCTATCTTGATGTCTTCATAGGGAGGAGGTCACGAAGCTAGCTATGTCGCCTCAGCTGTCCTCAGCCGTACATACACGTGACAACGCACGTGAGCTAGATGAGTACAATGGATTACTACAATT
>KQ030781.1:0-10801 GCA_000956045.1 Hirsutella minnesotensis 3608
CCACAACCGCTCGGGCGTCGTTCTTGCCAGCTATTCCGTGTGTATCGGGACCGCGGAGGAGCAGAACCGTACACGGCGGAACTGGCAGCGATAGCTATGGCGCTGATGTGTACGCCGACGGACCCGCCTTGTCGAGAAGTGACAGTCGTGACAAGCAGTCGTTCGGCCCTGGAAGTGATCAGGCGTCCTCGTAGGCAATCCGGCCAAGGCATCATTCGCCAAATTTACGACCATGTCAATCGACTGGTCAGGCGAGGCTGGTCTGTGAGTTTCATATGGGCACCAGCCAAGGAAGCACGGCTCGCATGGGCATCGGCCGCCAAGACGGCAGCGAAGAAAGCAACTCAAGCAGGAGCGGTGGCAGAAGAGCCGTCGTGCAGAGCCAGATCCACCACGCTGCGTCTGGCACTCGCTCAACAACAGCGCGACCAGCTTCCGGAAAATGTGGGGAAACACTCAAAACGCATCGACCGGGCATTGCCAGGGAGGCACACTCGCACACTTTACGATGGTCTGACAAGAAAAGAAGCCGACATTCTCGTCCAGCTTCGCACCGGCATGTCGCGACTGAATGGATACCTTCATGCGATAGGAGCTACAGATTCGGGTTTGTGTGAATGCGGCCAGGCACAAGAAACAGTTGATCACTTTCTCTTTCGATGCACGAAGTGGATTGTGCAGCGGGACATTCTCTTTGAATGCGCGAGGGCTAAGATTGGGAACTTGTCTTTCTTCTTGGGAGGAAAGGCCGCATCGGATGGCGACAAATGGAAGCCAGACATGCAGGCGGTTCGTGCGGCGATCAAATTTGCGATTGAAACGGAACGGCTCGACCGAAACCAGCAACCATCAGAAGACAACTGAGCTCTAACAAGCAACTGCACTAACACATCTCAGCTTCGATCTGGCAGACCGCGCTTCAGCTGCTGCGAATAGGACGCTGAACACTTGGAGAATTCGGCCTTCAAGCAGGCCTGTCTGGGATCAATGGTAACGACGCTGACCAGCAAGCGATAGGACAACAACCTGTGGGGCTTGGGGAGTCAAGTAACAAACGTGCTGAACTGTACTCTAGACTGTGTAAAGGCCTTATAGGGACCTCCCTCCAGGCGAAATAAATCTCGTCGTCGTCGTCGTCTTACGAGCAATGGATAATGCTCAACGATGCTACTAAATCTCCGTCGAAGTCATCCAGTCATCGAGGTCGTCTTCTGTTACTCTCCGATCGCGCAGGTCCCCGAAATGCACCCACTATCTCCTGATCACTATCAACAGCTAAATAGGGTCTTTGAGGACAGGCTTTGCGGTTTGAAATTATCATTGACCTGCCGTTTTTGCTATTATCTAGTGGGTTTGGTGCCTGCGGTGCCATGGTCCGGCAGGTCCGCTCTGGTGTGAATGGAAGAGTGACGATTTTTCCGGCGTGAACATCCTGACACCTCTCGCGACCTTCAGAAGCCACCCGTGGCTCATTCTGCATTTTCTGTGGCATTTCCATATTCAGAATCTTCAGCTCTTGTTTAGAATGCCAATTTATCTCCTTATTTTGCTTCACGGCTTCCGTCATCCGTCGTTTTCTCCCAATTTCCGCCTCTCATTGCTTCCTCTTCTCTAGAGCGAAAGAGCTTTTGCTCTGCCGCCTTCTGCTGTCACTGAAGCTTTCGGGTCTCCCTCTTGAGAGCCTTCTCTTGCTGTTGGGGTCCTTTAACTGTCAATTTTTGGCGACCTTGAACCACTTTTGCAGAGCTAAACACCCCATCTGCACTAGAATCTATACAGCAGAAGAGATCATCTTTTGGAGCCTTACCGCCCTGCCTGCGCTGGTTCTTGTGACTACGTGTTCTCTTCAGACTTTAACTCGCATACAAAGCACTTAAAACTCATATTGAGGGCTTTCGATGGTGCTGCTCAGCCTTCGGCTGTTGCGGCCAGCATCGACAGAGGACTTGTCGACTACTTCCTGAAATGCGTTCCAAAACACAGTCTAGAGCTTCAGTTTCAACAATTCAATGAACCCTTTTTATTTATCTGTATACTGGATAAGACCATGTGTATACGCTGTTGAGAGAGGCTGAATAACGATACATCAAGGGTTGCAGCCGATGAGTGGAATGAGGGGAAAACACCGCAACTATCATCCGGTGTCCGTCACACCACTCCATAAAGTCCATACTAAGATTTTTAAGTGGCCATCGGTAATCAAAAGGCGATAAGCACGACCGTTTCGAGCTTTCGCCTTGGCAAACCGGTCGAACGTACCGATGAGCTGGAATCCCACGTGGCTCTTGACGGAGTCCAGCGTTCGCAATACGCCGAGCAATTTTGCCTTGTTTTTTTACAATAAGAGGAAATTCCCTGTTCGTTCGAATGATCGTATGGAATAGAAATCCCTTTTCATCCATGTTATACGTGTTTTAGGGTAGGGTGTCGAATTTCTCAATTTTCGTGCGGATCTTTCATTGTCAGGTGTGAAAGGGGAGCCTCGCGCATTGAACTTCGGGCTTAAAATAAACTTTACATTTATATGTATTGTTGGGTTTGTTTCAGGGGATGCCCATGGCGTCGAATCATGTTCAATCTGGCTCACCATGGTTGCGGAGAATGAAGTTATTCAGCTCACCCTTCCGACCCCCATTTTTCGCAGTATCCTGAGCCAAGTTCTGCATTATAGATATAATGGGGGGAATCCCACGTGGTTAAAGCTTACGAATAAAGTAAATGAGATTCTGTTTTTGCTGTGGTGGCCGAAATCACTTACACAATCTGTCGGCATCCTATTTTGACCGTTACTTGCTTTGATGTCAACATCGCAGCGTATTGTCTCTCAAATTAAAGCTCTAAATATTTTCTCGAATTTCAATACTTCTGATAATTTCAGGAAGTCAAAGGGCTCGTCAATCAGCAGCGTGGTTGTTGAGCTATTGCCGATTGATGTTGAGTGTGCGAAGTCACCGAAATCCGGCAGATCGCCAAATCCGGCAGATCGCCAGATCCGGCAGATCACCGGGAAATCCCTTATCTAACATGGCATCAGCTCAAAGGCGCTCACAATCTACTCTGTTGCCCGTCAGCGGGTTGTGCAGTTGATGTTGTCTGCTGGACCACGTCGGTCCATGGTGCGGGCCGCGGTGGCACCCATAAGAGGTGGGCGCGGGCAGAAGGTGTCAACTCCACCTTCCGCCAGTCGCCGCTGAAGAAGAAAGAAAGGGAGCACGGCAGTGCTGTGATGGATGATTTCGTCTAGTGGCGCCGGCAGATCTTCTCGAAGAAGGAGCTTGCCTCCGCCAGCCTGACGAATTTGTCGAAATTTCTACCTATAGCCCGGTTGATCGCCTCGGTCGGTGAGGGTGCTAGTCTCATTCAACAACGCGGTGGAATCTTCCGACAATAGAAGAGATGCGTCGGCGTCTTGCGCCGACCGCAAGAGCACGTAACACAAGCGTCGTCGTGCTGGAATCTTTCGTGGTAGTCAGCAAAGTCACCGTGGTGAGTCCGCGCGGCCAGGAGGTGGTGAAGCATTGTTCTTGGGAGACCTAGCTCCGGAGGACAGCCAGAAGGGAACTTGAGGGTCAGACTCTGATACTTATCGGGCGCAGAGGCATCCCACCAGGCTTGCACTGCGATTCTATACCGCTGTCGAGCCGTCTTTCGCAAGAAGGCCAGTGTTGGGACTGCGTCTGCGGGTTCGGACTGGGCGCATCCCGTCTTCGCCAGGGTGTCGGCTTCTTCATTTCCTGGAATCTCGGTGTGTCCGGGTATCCAGCGGATTTCAGTCTTTCGATGCGTGGTCGCTAGGGCCTGAGAAGTTGCAAAGACCCTTTGCGACGAGTCTGAAGGCTTGCCCCGTAGGCATTGGGCGGCTGCGATGTTGTCGAGGCACACCACTATTCGCTGTGTATCAGACGAAGGGAGCCTTAGAGCGGCTTTGAGGCCCTCCAGCGCTCCTTTGGCCTCCGCATCGAATACCTCGGCAGGACCGAGGCGTCGAGCCCCTTGGCAGGTCGAATGTCCGTTCTGGTGTACGGTGAAGCCATAACCGGCTGCGCCGCTAGGTGACAGCGAGCCGTCTGAGTACACGATGAGTGTGGACGGCGGAATGAATTGTAGCCAGTCGGGGCATCCAGCGTCAGACCCTGCAGCGTTTTCACTCGCGAGACGGCCACGTAGCTCAAACCGGTCTGAAAGTCACCTATTGGATCCCAGGACAGATCCGTCACGATCATGTCTTCGGTGATGCTCTGCGACCTGTGAATTATCCCGGAAGCAGTCCGAGAATCGCCCGCAAAGTTGTAATTATACTGAATGCGTGCGTGCGAATCAGCGCAGAATCCTGGCAATGGCATACATAAGGCATCTTAGCAAAGCCCCTCAACATCTGCGTCCTAGAAACAGACTCATTTAGGCTTCGTGGAAACAAGGCTTCTTACCCTCACGTTGTAATTTGTATATCGACATTCTCTCCACGAGTAGTAATGGAGACTTTCTGGGCGCCATCCACAAAGATGATTGGCGACCCAACAGCTTGTGCAAGATCATAATCTCCTTTCAAAACGTCGTCGCGGGAGGCATGTTCGGCGATCATGACATCTTGATTGCCAAACTTAACGTACCTAGACCTCCTTACTAGTTCCAGCCAATGTCCTGCTCGATACGAATCGTTCGACTGTGAGCTTTTTTCTTCCATTCGGTGAGTGTGGTTATGCCCGCGAATGCCGTTGTGTCCACCATCTTGGCGACAACTCATTTGTTGATCCTCCGAAACCTTTGAGCCTGACATGTATGCTCGAATCGGCACATCTTGCCCAGAACTTAATACCTTTCGCGAGTGCATTAAGTCTTCGTAATTGCATCTCATGCTGATGTGAACTGGTTTCACCAGCTAACGAGGAGCCAATCATCTCCTTCCAAGTACATCCACCATTCGGAGCTTCGTTAGGGCGGTTAACTTCGATCTAATTGCTGCCGAAAATCGCCGTCATGTCTTATCTCCTTGGAAGGTTGTAAAGCCTCCGTCCGGATTATTGATAAGCCATTGGGAATCAGCCTCCAGCTCCTGAAAGTCCAACTTTTAAAATAATGTCAGAACTTGACGTCCCTGGACCCTAAGGTTGTCCTATGACATGTCACTAATATTGTTTGCCCCTGGCATGGTACCTCGATCCGTCGATGGGTCCTTCTTGTTTGCCTCTTCTTCTGTTACCGAGAGACCTGTGGTCGTTGTCGCTGAACTATCTGAAGACCTGAACCCTTTGATTTGAAATATGCGCAGCAGCGGTCGTATCGTCGCCAGGCTCGTTGCGAGAATGGCAACCCCGGGCTCGATGAGTGTCCAGACAACGGCGTCGGTTAAAGAATCTAATCAAGTTAGGAGTCAAGCCTTGATTAAAAGTCAGTCATACGTACAAGAAAGGTCATTCCACTGATGCAGTCCATGTAGGTATTTGAATCTCACTACCGTGGCAATACTAGCACTTTTCCGGGATTAGAACGCAATTCTAAGAAATCTTGTTTTATGTTAACGCGAGCCCTACAAGATTCCGAGGCCAAGAAGGAATATAACTGTAATCTTGGCCTGCTTCGTCATCTTTATATTCCAAACCATGGGAACGGGCAGGAGAGCCTATGAAGAACCAGTCAGCTTTTGCCATTGCCCGAATGCACAGCTAAGTTGCACGTACGTAGACCCAGTCGGACACTATATTCAGGACACTAAGAGCAATAGCCCACGAGACAATGGCATCGGGGCTGGCGCAGTAACCATACTGAATTCGAAAGTCCCATAGCTTTTCCACTGGGTTGCATTGAAAGGTGTTCCAGAAGAAAAGACCTAATCCCCAAAGGGCGAAGACGACGAGACAGATCCGTAAGATCCATTTATACGCCGTCCAGACGGCAAGCCGAAGTAGAAATATGCCGATGCTGAGTTTGACGAATATCATATCTAAGATATAAATTCTAGTAGCTAAGGCTTGCCACTACTGGGAGTTAGTTAGTTGACTTCTCTCGACGGGTAAGGCCGCTTATCTTGATCGACAAGATCAGTTTATCCGAAGCAAGAGCAGTATTATGCTTGCCTAGTCCGTCTCGCACGCCTTCTAATATAAGCGCACAAACTACCGTGAAAGTGAACTATAGCAAACCGGTCAGACAAAAAGATGCCGTTATCTCAAGGGGATGGAAGACTTACCTGGGCTATGACTATGAACCAGTCGTCAAGTTTGAAGCTCTTCGTTATCCAAGCCCTGACGTAGACGCGCAATCCCACGGCAAGCCATGTCAGTGGGAGTAGAACGGCGCATGTTATTATAAGAGCTGGCGAGGTATCCTCGCTAATATCGACATCCGGCTTCGCCGCCGATTTTGGTATTTTCAGATCCGACATCTCGAACCACGACAATGCGTCGCAGCCAATATTCGATACGCGATGTCCGTGGCTTGGAGGTTCAAGGCAGATTGCGGCGAGTGTGGCATAGGTCAACTCTCTTGAGAAAGTCAGCGCAAGTAAGTACTTTACGATTGAGAGAGGCGACCGATGACGAGTTAGAGGGATGACATGGAGTAATATACATGACCCTACTATATCCGTAGGCCGTCGTATATAAACTGGTGGTCGGCCCGGGGTTTCTATAGTGGGTGACTAAAGCAAGCCGATTCGGATCGTAACCTACCTTGGTTTAAGATAAATCCAAGCCTAGCACTAGCTTATGGATGGGGAGCTAGCGGCGTAAGAGTTAGTTATTACGCAAGAGAAGACGATATTCCCAAGCAAGAACGCCTCGAAAGTATCCGGATGCGTTTAGGTTCGAGGCCGGGCTTCTGCCTTAGCTGCCCGTTCTCCTGTACTCAAACGGCAGCCCTAGTCGCAGCCATCTGGGATATTAATGTTAATCTGGGATGGTTGGTCTGTTCGGGAAGCCGTCGGCCGATAGAGGGGGACCAGGGAGTTTAGCAGCATATAGTTTCCAGTAGGCCAAGGTTTAAGAGGCTTGCTCCCGTTCACTGTTTTCTGGACAATCTCTTGCCGCGCTCCCGCAGTGCTATGCAGATTGCTTTGCAAGACTGCAGGTTGCAACGCCTAGTAGGCACAACTGTGTGACGGAATGACTTCACTTTTCAACAACCGCTAGCCGCTGACGTAAATAGCCTGAACCTTAACGGAGTCACCCATCCAATTTTCAACAACCGCTAGCGGTGACGTAATAGAATGCTCCACTAACCCTCATATCACTTCCACACATTTACCAGGCTCCAGTGTAAGTAAGTTGAGGCCTTAGGAACGCTGACGTAGTGCGGGAAATGCGCCAATATTGGCCACCACCACAAAGATTGCACAGCAACTGAACCAAAGTGCGTGCCGTGTGGCGGACCGCATGAGTCACTCAGCTGGAAGTGCAGGATGAGGAACCCGAGCAATGATGCTTGAGTCCCTCCGCGTACTACAGCTGAATGCACACAAGAGTGATGTGGTGCAGCAGAGTTTGATGAATGACGCAGGCCTCGAGGACTTTGCTGTGCTGGCTCTCTCCGAGCCGTATGCACGTAATATCGATGGAGAGGTGGTGACGAGTCCTATGGGACACCATAACTGGACAAAGATGATGCCGATGTGTGCTCGTGATGGCCTATGGCCGATCCGCAGCATGCTTTGGATTCGAAGTGACCTTGAGGCGGAGCAAGTGCCTGTTCAGTCGGCCGATCTTACGGCAGCGGTGCTCCGACTCGAGGGAAGGAAGGTGATGGTGGTGTCAGTGTATGTGGAAGGAAAGAACGACGAGGCGCTGACGAGTGCGATGGAACTGCTGCGCGACATGATCGATCGCTTCCGCAATGGGATAGGGAGACGTACCGATGTGGTTCTGGCGGGTGACTTCAACCGCCACGATATCCTCTGGGGCGGAGACGAAGTGTCAGCGAGCAGACAAGGGGAGGGCCAGCCCATCATTGACCTGATGGACGACCTTGGTCTCAGCAGTCTTCTCCCCAGAGGGACGAAAACGTGGCAGAGATTGGACGAGGAGAGCACCATCGACCTGGTGCTGGCATCGGCAGAGCTGACGGACGAGATGACATCCTGCGTGATACGCCCGACAGAGCACGGATCAGACCATAGAGCGATTCAGACGACCTTCGACATTCGAGTGCCGGAGCGTACATTTCCGCTGCGCCTGATGCTCAAGAACGCGCCATGAATCGCCATCGCAACCAGGGTGGAGGACGAGCTTCGGCCCCTTCCTTGGACTGTGGGAGTGCAGATGCAAGCAGATCAGCTGATGCGGGTGGTCACCAAGGTGCTTCATGATCTGACACCGCGGGCACAGCCGCCTCCATATGCGAAGCGATGGTGGACAAAGGACCTGACGCGACTCCGTCGGACGTACACGTATTGGCGCAATCAAGCAAGGGCGCAGCGGAGAGCCGGACAATCGCGGCCGGACTTGGAGCATCGCGCCAAGGAGGCTGCGAAGGAGTACCACGACAATCTGCGTAGCCAAAAGAAGACGCATTGGGACGACTTTGTCACCGACGAGAGCAACATCTGGAGGGCAGTCAAGTACGTCAAGTCCGGTATGGAGATGACAGACGACAAAGTTCCGCCGTTGAAGAGAGCCGACGGCTCGACCACCGAAGGCAAGGGCGAGTAAGCCGAGGACCTCCTAAGCACCTTCTTCCCGCCTCTGCCAACAAGGATCGAGCCGGAGGGTGAACGTCCACAAAGAGAAGAGATAGCCATGCCGGACCTGACCTTGCAAGAGGTTGAGGAGAAGGTGATGGCGACGAAGCCCTGGAAAGCGCTTGGGGAGGACGGTCTCCCTGCGATCGTATGGAAGAAGCTCTGGCATGTGGTCAAGCACCGGGTGTGGGCGCTCTTCGACTCATCGCTCAGGGAGGGCATGGAACCTCATCAATGGCGGACGGCCAAGATCATCCCGCTCAGAAAGCCCGGTAAAGGTGACTACATTCAAGGACGGCATCCTGTCCATTGTCGTGCCCAAGGCCAAGAAGCATGAGTCTCGCCGCATCGCCATCAACTAAAACATGGGTTTCCCTTGCGAGCAATCTCTTTTCCAAATGACTACAATTTGCTCGTACGCAGCCAACTACACACGACCTCTTGACAATGGATCTCATGGATGACTTGGTTCTTCTCTTTCGGGACAGGCGGTGCTGGGATGATGATGAGATTGACCGAGGTGGATTAAACCTCCTGGCACGCGCCTCACTCTTCATGATTTGCAAGTTTACTACCCGTGCCACGCCCCCTTTATTTCACGTTCGTTCCTCACCAGCTCCATAAGCTGGTGATGAGATGAGTGCACTTGTGGGCAGTCTGCAGAAATAGTGGAGCATTTCCTCTTTCGATGCAGAAGATGGACGGTACAGCGAGAGACCATGCTGCGATATGCGCGCGGAAAGGTGGGGGACTTGTCTTTCTTAGGTGGCAAGGCAGAGCCAGACGACGACAAGTGGCAACCTGATATTTGGGCTGTGCGTGCGACGATACAGTTCGCATTGGCGACAAAACGCTTCAGTATGGACCGTTAACGGGCCATGTACTGATCAAGAACAACCATACTAACTCAACAGCCTTCCAACTTGGCAGACCGCGCTTCAGTCGCTGAAGGTAGGACGCTGAACACTTGGAGAAACTGACCTTCAAGCAGGCCTGCCATGTCACAGCGAAGGAGGCTGGAAACAGACGGAAAGAAGCGTTGGGCTATAGGTGAGAAGAAACCATATATATGTAGTGGGTTCGTAGCTTAGCGTAGTGGCTCGGGAACCCTCCGGGCGTAATACAGCCCAAAAAAAAAAAAAAAAAAAAAAAAAAAAAGAAAGAAAGAAAGAAAGCTGGTGATGGACACCGCAATAGCCTCGGAGGAACTTTACACCGTGTATGGCTATTATATGGTCATACAGCTGATTCCGTATGGTAAAGGTTTATTGACCATATATGGGCAATATATGGTTTAAATAAACCATACGCGTATGATTAGAAAGCCTGCAATGTTGATCCTCGACATGGCCCTGACCTTCCAGCTTTATTCGGAGTGTCTTGGAAGACTTGGTGTGAGCAACCATGCCGGGCTCGGGCTCGTGAAATATTCGCATCGTGATTCGTCATGGCATGTCTTAGCACGCGGCGGACAATCTGCTCGCCAAGTACAATTTGGCGGGCGATTTCCGCGGCGAGCTTGAACCACTTTTGCAGAGCTAAACACCTCGTCTGCAGTAGAATCGTACAGCTGAAGAGATCATCTTTTGGAGCCTTACCGCCCTGCTTTATTCCACCCACTTCATATCATTTTGGATCAAGCATCATGGAAGCGCGCATTCTGGAAGCAATGCAGTATATTGGTGATGTCCTTGGTGCAAAAGTCGCCAACGTGGCCCGGGAATTCGGTATTCCACGCAATCGATTGCGTTACCGCCTCGAAGGCCAGTGTGGCTAACAATCAAGTTTAACCTTGACAAGTTTCAATCGAGTTCGGCTTCTTGTCAAGTCAAGTTCTTAAGTCAAGTTTGAAGCTGGCATTGGAAGAGTTCGATGGCGCACCGCAGCTCGAGTGCTGATGCAAGCCGCCAAGTTGTGAGCAAGCAGGAAGCGGTTATACTGTCTAGACAGTGTGGCTAACAAACCGACCGTCTGTCAGACGGTCTGAAGGTGGTCTGAGAAATTGCAGACCGACCGACCGGTGACGGATCGTCAGACCGACCGCCCGAAAACCTCAGACGGTCTGGGTCTGATCAGACGGTCTGACCCACCCTTAATGTGGGCCCATTACTGTGGACTGAAGAGATTTTT
>KQ030781.1:11001-25822 GCA_000956045.1 Hirsutella minnesotensis 3608
CGCAAGTTCAGTCCCGTCAAAAATTCCTCACTGATTCATGGATAATCCATGTTACGGCTAACTTACCGGTATACTATTTGGCCAGCTCGTTCCAGGAGCCAATGACTGCTGCTTCTTACCATCTTTCTCTGCGCTTTTCCAGATTCTTGATACCCTCTTTGTTGACGCGGGAACAGCCTGTTTGTAATTTAAGCACCAATCGTAACTCGTCGCCAGTCTTGTTGTATCGGGGCGGGATTCCTCATCACTTTCGTATCTATGTCACAGGTTGCGCTGCGTGCTAGGCTCATCTGTGCCGCTACATGTCCAGCATGGACAGCCCCTACAGTGTATTAAAGCACGCGAGTTGCAATGGGAGAATCGGACGGGGTTAGGGATACCTTTTTGACGTCATAAACCCCAACTGACCAACTGACGTAAAAAACCCCAAAAGACCAGTAATTTACCGTCAAAAACCTCTTTCCTAATCAGGCTTATAGCTTCCCAAAAAGGCAATCCTATCAAAGGTCCGCTTGCAAAATTATCTCCCAAAATTCAGTGCGCTGCTAGGTTGCAAACTTTTGAGCTTCTCGTATTTGCCTACACAAGCTAGGATCACTGGCCGGCATTTAACGATTGCGTAGGCCAACGATTCAGTCAGAATGACAAACAAGGGAGGCCGTCCAAAGCTTCACGGCGTGGACGAGTATTTCCTGCCTGCTCCAGGGAACGGATTTGCAGTGAACCGCGTGACCTGCAACCTTTGTTCAAAGAGCATGGCGAAGCACACCTCCAAGCAGCTACGGCACCTCCGTACGCAATGCAAACCATACCAGGATCTCCATGAAGCCATGCACGCTCGACAGCCACTCATTGATTCTAAGCTGAAAAGCATTAGCAAATCATCCAAGCACGCCTTGGATCGCCAGGCTGCTATTGCGACCTTCACTTCTGGCAAACCCTATTCTCTCTACGAGGATTCAGAGACTGTGAAGTTGTTGCAAATGCTCAACCCAGCTTATAAGCCACCTGATGGTAATCGCATAGCTTCATTTCTGGATCCTGTCTACCAAGAATATCGGCAACGAGTCAAGGATCTTCTAGACGAAGCTCCGTATCTAAACGTCATAGTTGATGCCTCGGAAGATATCTCCAGCAACCGAATCATGAACATATCCATAGAGATTCCCAACTCAGTCGCCTTTTACTGGACGACGATTGACACCAACGATCGTGATCATGCGGCATTAACGACCTTGAGCCTTATCAAGCCAGCCCTTGTCGACATATTTGGGGACGATTTCTCTCGAATGAATGCCCTATGCACCGATACGTGTAGCACAATGAGAAAGCTTCATCGAGAGATGAAGGCCTTACCCGAGTTCAGCCACTGCCTCTATGTCCTCTGCGATTCCCACGGGCTTCAACTGCTTGTTAAGGATATTGTGGAGTCGACCCAATGGATGCCGGTTCTGGGGAAGGCCAATCTTCTCATCAATTTCTTCAAGAAGGCTAAATTGCAATTATCCAGGCTCCGAGTTCATCAACAGGGCTGCTATGCCCATCGCAAAGCATTCATCACTGCTGCAATCACTCGATGGGGAACACAGCTTGGTGCTGTGAAGTCGGTCTTTGACAATAAGGAAGCACTCCGAGCTTTTGCCCGCGACCCTGTCGTCTTGAATGGAATGAAGAAAACCATTGTCAAAGAGGAGGATCAAGATACGCAGTCGAGTCTCAAGCAGGTGATCTCATGCATCAATGACATAGAGTTTTGGACCAATCTGGAAATGCTCTTCAAGATCCTCCAGCCGATCGGAGCTGCTCAGGCCAGCTCAGAGCGCGATCGTGCAAGTCTTAGTGAGGTCATTCCACGCTGGCTGTCCATTCAGGCGTCTTGGGACGCGTTAGAGGCAGCTGGCCAAGACCCGCTTATCGACTATGCTGAACTGAAGCGGTTGCGCAAAAGACGCTTCGACCTGCAAACCGACGACATTCATTATTTGGCCTTTGCATTAGATCCCGCAACCACTAACCCGAGGCATTCAGCTCTAACCACCGACATTGTCAGACGAGCACATAAGTTCTTGGAAGAGAATATCAGCGGTGAAGAATACGGTCTTGTATTTCGAGAATTCTGTCAATTCAGGGCTCGGGAGGGGAGCCTTTTTGGCCCTGGAAGTCGCATGTACAAAGCAGCACCCGAGAACACCCCGCATAACCAACACATCCTCGATTGTTGGCGATATCTTCATTCCATGAACATATCGCTCGCCGCAATTGCCAAGCGCGTACTGGGGGCTTTGGCCAATTCTGTCCCTTCTGAAAGGTCATTCTCCGCGACCAACTACCTTCACAACCGAATCCGCAATCGCCTTACGGTCAACAGCACCAACAAGTTGACATTTATCTACATGAACAGCCGGGTGTTGAGAAGGCTCGAAACAGCCCGTGAGACACCACGACAAGCGGCCAATGATCAATCATGGGAGAGTGCTGATTTGGACACACTCCTAAAACTCGAAGACGACTTCCAGGACTGTATCGTTGCGGCGACAAGCATGTGATTAGTATCAGGAAACAGAGTTCACTTGTGAAGGGGCGTTTTGGTTGCTTGAGAGTGTCGTGGAGCGTTGGGTGCCGACTACGGACATCAGGGAAAATGTCTCTGACGAACTTTTTTACAACAGATATGCTCTGAAGAAGCACGTGATAAATGACCGGTCATAAACCCCTGGGTTTGTGACTGTCATTTACTTCGAGATCGAGGTAATTTACCTCGAGGTAAATTACCTCAAGGGAACCCTACGTGCGACGCCTTCGCGCATTAGAAGGGAAACGGCACCTTGTGCAGTGTCACGGGCTGTACCCGGCTTGGTGGACCCGGTTGTACCGGGTTCCGGTGGGTCATGCTCAGGTGGCAGCACCGGCCCCGCTCCGCTGACCCGGGAGTTGCGAGAACATTCCGCAAAGGGCAATATAAGCTCGCACTCGAGGCGACGCCTCGAGTTCGGCTCCCTTTTCTCCTCAGCTCTACGGAATAGATAGACAACACATAGGCACCTGTTGAATAAACTCCGGGCCAGCCTCTTACACCACGCGGCACTTCGAATTGACGAGCAATCGTAGTCACTTTTGCACTTTTGCCGCCGGATTTTAATCGAAATAATTCTTGGCCTTTTGCACGCGAGCCTCCAAAAGTAGGGCCTCTTCGCGACGCATTTTGGTGGTCGTGTTCTGGCTGGAAGATAGGTGTTGGTTAATAAGTGGTTAGGTGGCCAGTCTGGTTAAGTGGCCCCTCAGAGTGAGCCGGAATCCATAAGAGTGGGGCGGAGCACAAGTAGTGGGTGAGCCAAGGCGAATTCCCTTAAAATGGGGGGCGGGCAGGAGTAGTGGGGCGTGGGTAGGTAGCTTTGGGAAGGGGGGGCAGGTAAAGTTGCTGGTACATCCGTCCAGCCGTGTATATTGGTTTAGTCGCATGTCCATGACACACCCGCGGAATTATTTTCATTCAATACAGTACAAGAGGGAGCTCACAAGCAGACATTACGCTTGACTTGGGACTATTTTGGGAGTCCTTGACTCGCATCGAACGGTGACGATGGTGGCCGCATGGGTCGTACAAGTGCATTTCTGGAAGGTTCCCAGGTGGTTTCCTGGAACTCAAGGTTTAAAGTCTTTCGCCAAAAGCCCTTTCACACTCCCAATCTTGTGGCCACGCTGCATTATGCAAACGAGTGGGATACAAACCACCCTCTAACACACATTCGTTACAAGTGCCTTCTAGATGTATCGTGCGATAGACCGTTCTTCTTCTCACCAGCAGCCTTACCATTTATCTCGGCCATTGATCCGGTTCCTTTACTACTCGAGATTTTTGACTGCATCCCGCGTGGTAACTAATGCTCGACTTCAATAACTATCCTACACCTCCGACCTCGCCCGCCTACAACATCTGTTGTACCAGCCGCCAAAAGTGGTCCAAAGGGAGGCCGCCTCCGACAGAGACGACTGGCAAGACTATTGTGGACTCTGACAGCAATATAAAATGCAGCATCCAACCGGCCTTCGCAACAGCGTCCAAGCAGGCGCGATGCGGCCCGCTTTCTCCGGGGGGGAGGTTGGGAAGCCTGCTCGAGGGAAAGCTCCAGCTGAAAGAGATACTGGGCGCGGGGGCTTACGGTGTCGTCTATCTAGCTGTTGACACTGAGAGTGGTATTCACTATGCCGTCAAGTGTCTCAGCAAGTTCAGTGCCACGGGAAAGCCCCTGGGGCATCGACAAATCGCCCGCCAGCAACGGGAGGTCAGACTACACTACTTGGCGTCCGCACATCCCAACGTTGTGTCGATTGTCAAGGTCTTGGACGAATTTGACGGCATCTACGTCGTTCTGGAGTATTGTCCAGAAGGCGACCTGTTCCTGAACATTTCACAGTTCGGCAAGTATGTCGGCAATGACGGACTGTGTAAAAAGGTATTCGTCCAGCTATTGGATGCCGTGGGACATTGTCATAAACTTGGGATATACCACCGAGACCTCAAACCGGAGAATGTTCTGGTGACAAACCACGGACAGACCGTGAAACTTGCCGACTTTGGCCTTGCCACGTCTGACGACCGATCCGAGGATTATGGATGCGGCTCCACGTTCTACATGAGTCCAGGTATATTTTCTCCCCCTTGTTCTGTTTTCCCTTGTTCAGACAAAGATGCTAACCACAGTTTTACTTTCGGCACCTCATAGAATGTCTGGAACCCTCTACCAGGAAATCGTGTTACTACATGTGCGCACCTAATGATGTCTGGTCTCTTGGGGTCATACTCGTCAACCTGATCTGTGGATGCAACCCATGGAGACAGGCGTCCTCCCAGGACCAGACATACCGGGCGTATGCACGATCTCGGGACACTCTCAAGAAGATCCTTCCATTGACTGATGAACTGAACGACATTTTGATAGAGATTTTCAATCCCAACCCTGATCTCAGGATTGCCCTCCCAGAGCTGCGGGATAGGATCAAGGCATGCACCAAGTTCACCGCGCCTGCGATGGCGACTGTTGCTCTCCCGACGTAGCCCTCCAGCCTGACATGCATCACCGGATATGTTTCCAACGAGGATGCGACAGTTGAAGGCTGTGGATACGAATCTTTCTCCCCAGTTTCCATTTCATCTAACGACGGTTCGCTCACTTCTAGAGCAGCTACGATTGATTGACGAGTTAAAGGAGGATCTCATCCACAACAGGGTATTGTCGTACATCAAGCCTGCCTGAAGCCTACTGTACAAAGGGTTTCTCGTGTTGGACAGCGCAAACTTTTCGTCCGTGCAACCCATGTTCCACCCGCCCCCGTTTCTCATCTACCAAGGCAAGCCAGGATAAGTTCAGGACTCTTGGTTGACGGGGTTGACCGGAAGCACCAAACAGCATTTTTTACAACCTCAGAAACTGGTTGGACGAACCATGAACTTGGGAGGAATGGCTTAATGGTGTTTTCGACCGGTTCACTAAAGAAAGGCGCGAAACGGGCGGGATTACCGCCTCCTGATGGATGATAGATGGCGCTCGGAGTCTTGTGCACATCGCGATGGATGTGTGGTCTTCTCCCCAACGCAAGGCATACATCGTTGTCCACGCGAAGTGGATTGACGAGACGTACAAGCCTCGCAAGGCGTTTGCTGGGGCTGCCAAACCTGCGCCGGTCGCACGCGGGCGCAGCTATGACGCCGCACCTGATGAAGGTCATCCGAAGATAAGGTTACGGCTTAGCACAAAAACTCGGCTACTTCACTGGGGACAATGACGCGAAAAAAGATCCTTGCCTCCGCCAACTTTCTGCTGATTTATCGCAAGAACATGGGTTGGCCTTTGATCCGATAACTTCTCGAACACGATGCACCGACCACATCATTAACCTCTCCCTGCAAGCCTTTCTGTCAGACAGTTATGTCCCACACCTGGCACGTCACGACAGTTGGGCAAAGCAATCTGAATGACATCAGTCAAGTTGATGAGAATTATCTAAAGAACAAGAAGCGAGTGAATGAACGCACAGAATTGTGCAGCTCTTTATACACAAATGAGAGGTTCGTCGCATGATTACGCAGTAGCTGTTGCCTAACGGGCGACAGCGGCGTTGCGTAGTAATATCGCCACCTCATGAATAAACCTTCTAGGCAGGCTTGATATACGACACTTTCTGATTACTTGTCGCAATTGGTGTGTGGCTGACCGCCCTGCTGCGTCAGCCACACGGCTCCCGTAACGCGGCCCCCGTAGCAAAGTGGTTCGGCCCGCATACAGTAGGGGGACAAAATGTCTGAGAACGCGCCCCACCTTTCGCGTCACACCAGATCATAACATCACATCTCCGAACTTCAATCCATAATAGCTCCACGTAGAGATGCCGGAGGAGCGTGCTTTTGGTACTGAATTAAGCGTCAATCGTCAATTTACATGAATTTACTCCCGTGCAGAAAGCCGCGACGGTTAGCCAGAAAAAGTCGGGTCTTTCTTACCAAAATGTCGCGACCGAGTTCCTTACCAACAAGTCGACAGTGCACCGCATTGTTAATCGGTGGGAACACGACCACACATTAGAAAATCGCCTAAGAAAAGGGCGCCCAAAGAAGCTCATGCGTCGAGAATTATGCTATATAAATCTCATGATCAAGCGACGCCGAAAAATCACATACCGGGCACTTCTCGGGGCGGCCGGCGGTCGCGTATCCCGTAGAACGCTTCGTCGCGCAATTCAGCCCGAATGGAAGCAAAAATGGCTCTCGGTCCAGCGGATTCCTATTTCAAACGAGACAGCAGAAGAACAGCTACAGTTTGCACGTACTTGGGAAGGCAGGGAGGACGAATTGACAGAGGTATGGCTCCCGGCAGTTAGACCGTTGTTCTAACCTTCTCGGCTCTTACACCCGGCGTAGGTTATCTTCTCTGACGAGTCAACTGTACAAAATAGAGGCAATAATACGCGAGGGTGGGTATTCCGAAAATCTCACGGAAGGTTCCAGCGCGATCTAGTCAACATCACCGCCCACGGGAAGCCAGAGATCTCGATTATGATATGGGCAGGCATTTGGAGAGGCGGCCGGACGCCTCTCGTGATTATGAGGCGCGATCCAGCCGCCCGACGGCAAGGTTATTCGGCAAGAAGCTATCGCGATGCCCTTACGGAAGGTCTGCTTCCATTCTACGATGGCACCCGGCGTTTCCAACAAGATAACGCCCGTATACACACTGCCGGCGGCACGCCCCAATTCCTACAATCTCACGCGGTTGAGTATATTAACTGGCCGTCACATTCACCCGATCTGAACCCTATCGAGCACGCCTGGCGCCTTATAAAGCAAAAGGTCATACAATTGTGTCCTGATCTTCAAGATCTTAAAAGAAACCAAGCCTCAATCGCATTATTGGAAGAGAAGTTAAAGATTGCGTGAGATGCCTCATCACAAGACGTACTAGACAGGCTTGTGGCGTCTATGCCGCGCCGCCTCGCGGCTGTGCGCCGCTCACGGGGTTTCTATACAAAGTATTAAAGTCTAGAGCGAGAGCTATATAGCAATACAATTAGATCGCGAATTGCTTCACTTTTCGTAAAGTTGTGGCCGATTGAAGTTGGGTGCGTGTCTTGCTGGGCAGAGGTGGTGTGGGGCGCGTTCTCAGACTTTTGTCCCCCTACTGTAGTTAAGGGATGTCCACCGCACAGGGACCCCGTTGGGTCCATTCTCGTAGGGCTTCGTCGGCGGCCGCCTGGGTGATAGGACCAAGCGCGCTCGCCCGAGTTGCTGCCTATCGAGCTTGCCACGCCTGCGCATGGCCATTTCCATGACGGCGACACGGATAAAATTCGAATTCTCACGCATCCTGCGCTGGCGCATACCTCGCACCGGCCTCTGCTTGCCGGAACGAGCCGCCTGGCGCTGGCCGGGGCACGCAGCGAGGGCTGGGGCAGCTACAGCGGAGGCGTGCACGGTGCCAAATGACGGCAGCGGTGACCGGGAGCACTTGGTCTGCATCTGGATCGCGGTCGAAACCCCATGCTGCGGACCTTGCAGCATGCCCGGCGCGGCCGAAGAGAGCACATGGCCTGCTCCATCGTCTCCCCAAAGAACAACGAGCACTGATCAGACATGGGATCTCGCCTGTTTCAACAACAACAGGCTGCACAGCAGCGACAGCAATCTCAGACGGAGCTCAATGGCCAGCCAGCACCGGAGGCCGTCGCAGAACAACAGCGTGCCCCAGTGGCAGTCATGTACCCGCCTCAAGAACATGTCAACCCCCAGGCCCTGACTAACTTCTCCACGTGCACCTTGCCAGTCCTGCCATCGTCGTCTCCGATACGCCTGAGGGCCGCGGAACTCAGGCCAGAAGCGCCGGCGAGACGCCCCTTGCTGACATCGCCTAAGCGGCGCCGTGCCAACACCAACCCGTCTTCTCCATGAGTCGGCGGCCAAGAGTACACAATCCCGACAAGAAGACACTCAAGGTCTTCCAAGCGAATGTGGGCAAGATCCCGCCAGCCCACGATTGCGCTTTGGCACTGGCTGACTCCGCCAAATATGACATCGTCCTTCTCCAAGAACCCTGGACAGAGGCAAAGAACTCAAGATGCCTAACCAAAACTCACCCAGCTTACGACACCTACTCTCCCGTCGACAGCTGGGATAGCAATGGCACGCGGCCGAGGGTCATGACATACATCCGTAGGGACTCGCGGATTCTCGCAGACCAGAAACGACCGGCACTCACCCGAGACATCCTGTGGCTTACGGTGAACGGCGTCACAATCGTCAACTTCTACCGCCAACCGCACTATGACGTCTCCTTGGACGTGCTGCTGCGGTGGTCGGCACCAGAAAAGACCCTTGTGGCTGGTGACTTCAATGCTAAGCATTACACCTGGCAAACGGGACGACTGGAGGGCCGTGGGGAGGACATTGCCACCTGGGCGGCCGAAAACGGACTGAATCTTTTGAATACGGCGGACGAGCCGACAAACCCTCATGGCAACACAATCGACTTGGCTTTCTCCAACATCGCTTTGGCGTCTGCGGTTGTGGAAGACCATCTCGCCACGAGCTCGGACCACTTCACTCTAAGTCTCATACTTCCCGATCTTAGCCTGAGCCTACCACAGGTGACGGGCAAAGTGCGTGTCACGACCGATGATGAACTGAAACGCTTCAAGGAACTCGTTGCCGCAGGAGCTTGTGAAATACCAACGGACACGGCAACAGCCTCGCAGCTTGACGCACTCGCCGCGGCGCTTGTTGACCTCCTTCAATCGGCTGCCAGAAGTGCCGGCCGCCCCGTACGGAAAGGAACGCGAAGTGCGCCGTGGTGGACCGACGAATGCGCCGAAGCCGCTGCGGAGTACCGCGCCATACGAAGAAGCCTCCCTTTGGGGTTCAGCCAGGAAATCCAACTAGCAAGAAGAGATTTTCAGCGTGTGGTCCGCCGTGCTAAGCGGCAGTACTGGCGCAACCTCATCGACGGCTTCTCGGATAGCGCATCGATTTACAAGGCAGTGCGGTGGCTCAAATCCTCCCTTTGGGGTTCGGCCAGGAAATCCAACTAGCAAGAAGAGATTTTCAGCGTGTGGTCCGCCGTGCTAAGCGGCAGTACTGGCGCAACCTCATCGACGGCTTCTCGGATAGCGCATCGATTTACAAGGCAGTGCGGTGGCTCAAATCGCCAGGAGCTTTCCAGCCTCCACCGCTTCAAATCGGTGACGTTGTATACGAGACCCAGCTGGAAAAAGCGAACGCGCTGAGACGCAGCACTCTTGAACGCCGTACGGCGGCGGATGACATTGCGGACCCATGGACCCCGGTCCGACCAGCCCGCAAGATACCTTTTTGCTCAAGAAGTCACGCTGGAAGAAGCGAGGACGCCACAATCAAGACGGGCAATACCTCGCCCGGAGACAACATCACGGTCAAGCTGCTGCAAGCAGTATGGGACATCGTTAGAGGACACGTCCGCCGCCATTATCAGGGATGCCTGACGGTGGGCCATCATCCTGGAGCGTTTCGAGAAGCAGAAGTGGTCATGATCCCCAAGCCGGGAAAGAAAAACCTGTCGACCCCGAGAGCTTGACGCCCTATTTCTCTGCTCTCCTGTCTTGGGAAGGCCTTGAGCGGCTGATCGCTCGCCGTCTAGCGTGGGCATCAATCCATTATGCGGTCCTTCATCCACAGCAAGCCGGCGCTCTCCCAAAACGGTCTGCCGTTGACCTGGTCGCCGCGCTGATTCATGACATCGAAGAAGCGTTCGCACGTGGACAGGTGGCCACATTGGTCACAGCAGACATCCAAGGAGCCTTCGACACCGCCATGTGCAACAGGCTTGTCCTGAGGCTCCGTGAGCAAGGCTGGCCGGACAACCTTGCGCGGTGGACAGGCTCGTTCATGAGCGGCCGATCCGCAAGAGTCAGATACCAAGACATCACGACACCGACAACGCCACTGCAGTGCGGCCTCCCACAGGGCTCACCCGTGTCGCCGATCTTGTTTCTGCTCTACACCGAACCGATCTATCGGCTAGGCAATCCCGAAGGACGGTTCGGATACGCGGATGACACCGCCATTCTCTGCGTCGGACAATCGCTGGAGCAGACATCGCAAAAGGCGTCGGAATACCTTCAAGAACTCGTGAACTGGGGCGCCGCCAACGGCATCTCATTCGATCCAGAAAAGACAGAAGTCATGCACTTCTCGCCGAGGAGGCGGGAAACCAAGCCGCCCGTCCGCCACGCTGACGTGGAAAAGCAACCAGAAACAGCCATGCGCTGGCTAGGCCTCTGGCTGGACAGGAAGTTGACATTCAAGACCCATGTCGAAAAGTGGACAGCCAAGGCCCAAACGGTCGCCAACCATATCCGGAGCCTAGGGAACACCCGGCGGGGCGCTCTGCCGCGCGCTATGCAGCGGGCCGTTAGAGCCTGTGTCGAACCGATTCTGCTCTTCGGCGTCGAAGCCTGGTATCCAGGCCCAACGTCGCCGAGTTGGAGACAACCGACGGTGCAAGGACCGTCCCGAATCCAACAGCTTCTGCGGAAAATGAGTAAAGCCCTCGTGCAGGCCGTCCGAGCGATTCTGCCGACGTGGAAGACCACCCGGATCGCTGTCTTGCACCGAGAAAGCGGCATACCCCCGGTTCGCCAACTACTGGAGGGAAGACGAATTCGGTTCTCTGCTCGCATCAAATCGTTGGATCATGCACATCCTCTCGCCAAACGCACCATCGAGATTGCGCCTCGGCCCATCATCAAGTGTGTCAAGCTGAAATACCAACTTCCGCCAAAGGCCTTCCCAACTCGGCTGAGGAGAACGAACAAATTGCTGGCGAACTGCCAGCGCCCTGTACTGGTCCCACGAAAGTACAATAACGAAACACTGCAGCCGCTACAAAATGCATCCAAAGAAGATTCAGCCAACGACTTTCTCGATTGGCTACGATCTATCCCGCCGTCCACGCTCATCGTATACTCAGACGGCTCGCTCTCCCCGAGCGGTGCGGCCGGTTATGGCTTCACTGTACACCAGAACGGACATTCAAACCGCCAAGGGGCTGGACGCCTCGGTCCTGCCGAGGTATTCGATGCGGAGGCCAAAGGAGCGCTGGAAGGCCTCAAAGCCGCTCTCAGGCTCCCTTCGTCTGCCAGACAGCGAATAGTGGTATGCCTCGACAACATCGCAGCCGCCAAATGCCTACGAGGCAAGCCTTCAGACTCGTCGCAACGGGTCTTTCGGACCTTTCAGGCCCTGGCGAGAACGCACGGAAAGACTGAAGTCCGCTGGATACCCGGACACACCGAGATTCCAGGAAATGAACGTGTATTTGCCGTCCAAGGAGAACATGGCGTCGAGGGCGGTGCACAGCCTGAGCTTCCACCGCCTGCGTAACGGGCCGAGCGTGGCACGGCAGTATCGGCGATCTAGATGATGGCAAGCTTCGGAGAACTCGTCGCGGCCGAGGAATGGATATTCCTTGATGTCCATCTCGAGGGTCTACGACGAGGTGCTGGCCGTCCACAAGCAGATTTTCCGAGCAAAAGCGCGGCGGTCGGAGGATTTCCGAGTTGCCCAGGAAAACCTGCTTGCTCCTCATGTATTCACGGCATCTCTGGGCATCAAATTGAGATGGGCGAATGTTTTGCGGCGTGCTTAAAGACTTTGGGATGCGACTGGCGGGGTTCACTTTGACGTTGAACGGGATCTTGGTGGGATGGATCGCAGGTTGAGCCAAGCGGTTGCGGCGTTTTGTGACTCCCTACGGAGGTTGGGCACTAAAGTATTCAGACCAGCTTAGGTCACTCGGATTACATAACACCGTGCAAATCAGTTTTCCCCGGTTTTCGCACCGTTTCTTCACTCTACAGCTTGAAAAGCTCTTTCCCTAGTAATTTGTATGGAGGGACGGCTTCACATGCACAACGGCGCAATAGAGAGCTTTGGCATCAAAAGGGGTTTAAAACGGTCAATTGGCCACCTAATTCGCCGGACCTATCACCAATTGAGCTTGCATGGTTCATGCTCAAATGCATCACATCAAAGAAGAAGATTACGTCAAGGGCAACGCTTATTAATACGTGGAAGAAAGCTTGGGCATTGTTCCCGCAAGAGAAGCTACAACGGCTTGTGGAAAGAATACCCGGCAACATCCAATGGGTGCTCTATTTATATGGAAATAACCTATGAAGAAGGCAGCGATCCGCCGGATCTAACCAACCAGCAAAGGGAAGAGCTATATGATGAGATTGAGTTTCTTTTGAGCCAATCGAATCCGATTCTGCCTGGCCTGGAAGCTCTTATAGAAGCTGTGGAAGAAGGCGTTGAGGAAGGTTGGCAATAGGGATAACGTCATAAACCCCAAGTGACCAACTGACGGCAAGACGTTAAAGAGGACGAATTGCCTAATTAGGCAGGGCATGTGGATACAATACTGTATTGTGCTGCACGGTGTTATGTAATCCGAGTGACCTAAGCTGGTCTGAATACTTTAGTGCCCAACCTCCGTACATTGCTTGGAATCGACGTACTTTGCCCATTGTGGGGCCGTTGTGCGGTTATGGAACGTAAAATATCTTAGAGCATTGTCCACACTGGGACCTTCACCCAGACGAAGTGGAACCATACTCCTGCTCCACCAAGCCGCTATACACAACGCGCCGAATCGACGCGTTATGATGTCGCTACACGCGTTTTGGAGCCCAAACCGGTCAAGTACGCGAAGCTTATCTGTGACGTCTTCCTCGAGGCAATCTACCGATCTAAATGAGTCGATACCGTCGACCGAGCAAACGCCAGGCCTGGAGCAACCTCTCCATCGGTCCTCCTGCCCTCCACATTTTCTGTCGTTCCCAATTGACTGGGGCGTGCTTCGGCGGCACGATGGCACGATGGCACGATTCTCAAGGGTATACAGTATCGCATACGGGACAAGAGGAACGTGGGCAGACGAGTGAAGGTCTCGTGGATCTATTCATATGGAGCAGAGCTGGAGCATAGTAATGACAAGTACTTCCTATGCGCCGATTGCCATGCCAAGAAGCGGTATACCAGTCAGTTATTCGCAGCAGAATCGACGACGGCCGCAATCCAGCATCTTTCAGAGTTCCGCAAGATCAAACGGCCTTCGACCACCGATGACGATGATATCGACGCCATCAACGCCGCGGAAGTTTTCCAGCTCGTCATGCCATTTAATGAGGATGAGTACAAGCAAAAGCTCATTGACTGGGCCATCAAGCTACGCCTTAGCTACCGAGAAGTCACGGACGAGTCGACCACTGATTTACTCACATACGGCAAGCCTCCTCTCGCGCGCCTGTTGCCAACGCATCACTCAACGCTCTCGCGGTGGGTGAAGGATTCGATGGCAGCACGCTTGCCATTCATCATCGAACTTGTGCAGTCTGCACTCAGCACCATCAACCTCTCGATCGACGGATGGCGGGCTCACAATCGCAGAGAGTACATCGCTGTTTGCGGACACTTCGTCGATGGCCAAGGCCATCCTCGAACACTCCTCCTCGGCTTTCCACGACGTCATGGCGGTCACACTGGCGACGACCTCGCAGCACTGGTAAAGCCAGTAATTCTACAATACGGCATTGGCGAGAAGCTCGGCTTCTTCGTTATGGATAACGCTGATGACAACGACAAATGCCTCGAAGTGTTACAGCGTTCCTTTTCCTCGATCGACCCAGAAGCAGACCGTATTCGCTGTATCGGTCATATTATTAATCTCGTCGTTAAGGCTCTCTTATTTGGCGAAGGTGTCAGCGCGTGGGAGAAGAATCTTATTGAGGCTTCGGAGGAGCAGCGTATAGCTCTCTGGACCCTCAAAGGCGTCATTGGCAAGCTGCACAACCTCGTTGTCTACATTAATCGAAACGACGCACGCCGTGAGCAGTTGAGAGCTCGCATGCGCGTCAAGAAGACAAGAGACGGCATGCTGTTCGTTGGTGTGCCCCTCAGTGACGGTGGCATTCGATGGAACGCGACGTTCTACATGATTGAGGGTGCTATTAAGTGTCGGCCTGCCATCGATCTTCACCGGGCGCAGTGGAAGCCTCCAGATAAAAACGACAAGCACAAGAATGACACTGCGCAGTGTGAGCGAGAGCTTGATACCATCAAATCGCCGAAACGCGATTACGAGGAAGCGCTGGCAACTGTCAATGCCTGCCTTGATGAGACTTGGCAAACCCTGTACTCCAGTCAAAACAACTCTGAACGGTCTGAACTGCAGGAGAAGATCGTGGGGTACGGCCGCGAACTCGAGAGGCTGAAGATCACTTTCGAAGCCGGTCTGGA
>KQ030782.1:0-25765 GCA_000956045.1 Hirsutella minnesotensis 3608
CAGCCTCTATACCTTCAGGATACGATACAGGCCTGCTTACTCTCTCTATAAAAGCCATTACAATCTCATTGGGCACTCCCAGACGTATGCAGGTCAACGCTCTAATGAAGTCTACATCACTCTGCCGGAAGACTGTGTCGAGACACACGTAGTGCTCTATGCAGCTATTCCACGTAGCAGCCTGGAAAACCCTAGATACCCTCCTATCCGTACTTACTGGAGGCAGTTGCAAGAGGTCTCCTATAAGTACCAACTGTAGTCCGCCGAACGGCCTGCTGTCATTCCTGACTTTTCTAGCCACGTACTCCAACTTATCGAAGAATTCTCCTGATACCATCGACACTTCGTCTACTATCAGCACCTTAGTAGCTTTCCATCTTGACTTGACCTTCGCGTTAAACTTCGCTCTGGATGCCAGTGCAGATGCTTCACCTTCAGCCAGTCCCAGTCCTGCAAACCTATGGAGTGTAGTACCCTGTATATTAAATGCAGCTCGGCCCGTAGACGCCGTTACTGCGACAGAGTTCTCTCCAAGTCTACTCTTCAAAGCTCGTACTATGTGAGAAACTATGAAGCTCTTTCCTGTGCCTCCACAACCGGTGAAGAATACATTGCGTCTCTGGTCTACTACGGTGTCATACAGCAATTGCTGCTTCTCCGTGAAGACTGTTCTCCTCGTGGTGGTCTCCATTGTGCAGATATGTACTGAACTTGCAACAACAGTTGCTAGTTTTAAGGCATTACAGCAGTAAACTGAACTGTCTTCACTCCAAATCCTCTATATCATTGCCGACGTCTCTCGATTACAGACATCATGGCAAGATGCTCCAATCTCAGGTCGAAGAGATGAGACTCAGGAGTACTCACCACAGATCTTACACCGGAACGTCCGTCTCTAGGCAGTTCTCTCACGACTCCAGACTGCACTGCATTCAGTACAGAGTCCTCATCCTGGCGGGAGGTACTAGACTGTGAACCTATCTCCTCATCCTCACTGTCTATTACAGGCAGATTCCTATCTACTATACCGTGAGCCAGGTTGTAGCCAGGTGCAGATCTTCCCGCAAGACAGGAGTCGAGCCATGCCTTGAGTCTATCACTGCCTGTCTGTCTGACTGTCACTATCCCTCTCCATGCTGCAGAGAATGACCTTGCCGGAACTGATGGAGCACTGTTATGGTTTAACGAGTACTGTCTAGCGCACAGCAGCGATATGCAGAAGTCGGCATATGAGAGCACAGCGGTAGAATTGTAGAATTTAGATCCTCTACGTCGTATACTTTCCTTGAAGTCGTTATAGACTCGCGGCTCTAGTGTAGATGGACCGTTGTCCCAGAGTATGTCGTATTCGGAGTTGACTAATCCATTTGTCAGAGATGTATGACCAACTATCCTGTAGCTGTTGCCCAGTAGCTTTGATACTTTAACTGACAAGTCTTCCATTGCAGGTACTGCTGTGTAACGTCAGTTTCATGCAGGTAAGTTTTAAAACATCTAACTATACAGGAAACTCCGACAGAGAACAGATAAAGACAAAACTTATGAAGCAATCTTGAGTTTGCCCATCGCGTACTCGACCAACTTCGAACTGGCTCTCAGTCTGTCGCTGACCTCTACTGTCTCACTCTCTTGGCGGTTGATGGCGGACAGGGTAGGTCCTTCAACGTCGGAGACGTCCTTGATGTAGATGTTCATCAGCTTAATAGTCAGGTTGAACTGACCATTCTCGAGATTAAGCTTCTCCTGCATAGTGTCGGTGGTCATGGAGCCCGACACTACACAGCAGACGTCAGCCAGTATATTCGACTTGAAGTCGGCAAGCACATTGGGAAGTCTCTTAGGTATACCCTGATCGAGGCCATCCTCATCCACATACATGATGAGAGTCGAGTTGGCAGAGAGACCATCGGTCTTGGCATTGACCCAGTAGTATCCATTCTTATTCTCGAACTTCTCACTCACTTGTAGATTCACCGACGACTCCTTGCGAGCAGACAGAATGAACTGAGTAATGTACTCCTCCGGAACACCCATACAGACATAGCTGGAACCGTAGTCACTCTTGGCCTTCTCTCTGTACTGGAATATGCATCCAGTAAGCAGTACTTTGCTGGACGTCGTATTGTCAGGATACACACAGGACATACTGGTGTAGCCTACTCTGCCTGACTTCGTTACAGAGAAGGAAGCCACTCTACCGCCTGTCCTCTTGTTGATACTCTCAGTTATATCAGACGGCTTAGTGAACTTGAAGTGGAATTTGGATACATTTTGTCTAGTGACGTGCCCATCCTCGAGAATGACGAACTCCTTGCCGCCATCTTCCTTGACAGACTCGAGAATGTACGGACTCTGCGACATCGTGAAAGATTACTCCGAAGTTGAGATTGGTGTTAAGATGTGATAGCTGCCGCGAGGTGAAAGCTTATTGGTGCGAGACGGCAACGACTGAGTTGCTAGTCCGCAAACTGCAGTTTTAAAGTGTATATATGCCTACTTTACTGCGCAAGTCTTATACCCTTGAGAAATTTAATGCCACCTAGTATTACGACGCAGTCCGGAGACTTAAGACTCGCCAGCTCTCCTAGATCTTGAGGTTTCATGGAAAAGGTGGTCTCTATGTTGGCATTTGCATCCATGACATCCTGTGTACTTGCATTGGCATCTATTATCACCCTTTCCCGGATTTCCTCGTAGCCACGGCCGAGTATACTGTAGAGTATAGACCGGGGAGACGCAGGCATACTGCTGTTGGTGAGGAAGGTGTGGACACACGACAGCAGGAAGTCCATGTTGTCTTCCTCGGTGTCAGGTCTCTCGGCACTGGGAAGGAGGGAAGCTTGTACATTCATTGGAACTACTACAACACGTCTAGCTATGGCTGTCGTGAGCCACTCTGGTTGCTTGTGAGGATCCGGCAGGTTGTTGGAGCTGGTAACTATACTGCATCGAGTTGCAACTCTGATGGGAGGTATCAGTATACTGTCATGACCTGTCATCTCCTTGAGTGAATGAAGGTTGAGCTTCCCGTCAGCAAGATCTATCTCACCAGTGGTAACGATGCGATTTGATGCTAACACTTTGGCAGTGTCTACACTCATATCCGATCTAGTATCTACCAGCTGACTCGCTTTAATTGCACCTGCGCAGCCTGCCATGATATCCAGAATGACATTAACTACCTCAGTCTTGCCTGTGCCGCCAGGTCCATACAGAAGCAAGAACTTACTGAATGTACCTGGATCAACCATCGTGAGACCTACTACCCACCGTATCGTCTCGAATTCTACTGGATCTATGAAGAGGCCGGATAAGTACCTCTCCAGACGATGTGTTGACGTGAAAGGCCACTTAGTCGGGTAACACTTGTAGTGACACGGCATTACACAGAAACCTCCTACTCGTTCATCCACACTGTCTGTGGTAGAGACTACACTGTTGCATTCTGCGAACTTCATTCCTGATTCATCACAGTAGATCGCAAGTCGTCGAGTTCCCATGCATATGGACACAGGGATAGAGGCTATTCTGACTGCAACCTTAGTGAGATACGGCAAGTATGGCAAAGCAGCACTCAGATAGTTTACGCTGACATTCTGACATCCGACTATATCGCATATCTGTTTCTGAGCCTCGGCAGATGCTATCACTGACCAGGAATTGGATGCAGTAAGAAACATGAAAGTGTTACCCTTAGATTGTACCAGCAAGTTGTTATTTACTAGAGTCTCATCGAGTCTATCAAAGAGTTTAATTCTGGCGTTGGGGACGAGCTCTCCATTCCAGCCGTCATCTACAATGAGTGGTTCATCTGACATCGTGTTCGGTGCACCCAGGCAATCTTCATTGCCCAGGGTGTACGGTGCTGCATATCGATCGCATGTCATCATGTATAGAGAAGTGCCATATTTGCAATTGAGAGAGATGGTCTCAGGTAGTCATCAAATACTCTGGGTAGGAAGTGTGCAGGATGACGAACTTCTAGTGCGACTCTATGACTACACCTCCGGCGCTGAGGAGATAGTCAAGGTGGGTCTGGACAGCATTCCGGTGTCTCCTAAGAATAGAGTAGTAGAACATAGAGAAGCTACTAAGGGGACGAAGAAATTTGTAGGAGTAACTTGGCAGAGAACAGGATGGCTTAGAACACTCAGAGTCGCCTCTATTCATGGAATCAACACTGCATGCAAGTGTCGTGCCGGACTGGAATCAACTCCTCAGCAGTTGAAAGAGGGATGTGTCATGGGTTACGACATAGAGATAAGTCAGAAGTATGCCAGGAATGGATCATTTCCTCCATTAAACTCTAGAATAACGTCTCTCTCAGTGTGGTGCAGTTGTGGATACTGCAAGGCCTGGACAACCATACCTCATAAGGCAATACATGGCATGGTTTACTGCAGTACGTCTGCAAAGCTGGTCTCGATGTTTATTGACGATACTGCACGACACATGCCTCTTTGGTTGGTTGGATATAATTCTTTTCAGTTTGATAACTGTGTACTTGCATATCATGCTTCACCGGCTGTAGAGCGACACTTCAGAAATATCAACAGTGGTTCGAAAGCTGCTGCCAACTATTCCTATTACCTGGACATAGTAGGTGTTAACAATGTCGATCTATATTCCTATCTTGACAAGTGCCTAAGACCCAAGTATACTACACTGAGTCTGGGGTCTGTTGCCGAATACCATGGACTAGGTAGTAAGATGAACATGCCATCGACATATAATGAGGATACTGTATACTTGCTAGTGCAGTACAACATAAACGACTCGATGATGACTGCAAGACTATGGACTGCCACGAAAGCATGCAGTCAAGTAGTAGGTCTGTGTGCAGCATCTTGTTCACCCGTCGTAGACTGCGTGAGGTATGTCTCTGGTACCATGGCATCCTGTGCTGCATCCTCCTACTGTCTTTCCAGAGGCATGGTAATGGACTGGTCTGAATGCGACCTCAGAATAGGTTACGAGGGTGGTACCGTTCTTCAGCCTCTCCGACAACTGTTCAAGTTTGTGACTGTAGTAGACTTCTCCTCGATGTATCCCACTATAATAAGAGATATAGGTATTTCTCCTGAGAACATAGAAGTACTAGGCTCCTGCAGTGGAACGCACAGTGACAAGCTTCTCGACTACTGCGACCGTTACACGATGCTGTGCATAAAAGGTAAGATAATCAAATTCAATAGATCGAGCAACTGCATGTCCAGAGGCGTACTGGAAGTGACGCAGGCACAGAGAAACAAGTACAGAGAGACAGATCCAGATCTTGCACTCGCCTTCAAGGTGTTAGCGAACAGTCTCTACGGAGCCTTTGGCTATGCAAGTTCTCCTATGCACAGTCCAAGATGTGCTGCTACTGTTACCGTGCTGGGCAGAACCGCTCTTGTACTTGCATCGAAAGTATTCTCAGGACTAGGTCTCACCGTCATCTATGGAGATACAGACTCGTGTATGCTGACTTCCGGCAGTGTGACAGCAACGTACTTTGGCGGCGACCTGGATGCCCATATAGACTTCGCTCTCAACACCTTCCATCAAATAGTTAGCTATACTCCGTTTCCCAGCATGTACATGGCTAGGGAGAAGACGTACGACTCTATGCTTCTGGTTGACAAGAAACATTATGCATACAAAGAGCAGTCCGGTGCGATCAGAACTAAGGGTCTATCATCTACGCGGAAGGACCGACTTGGAGTATGTAGGCAGATGACAAAGATGGTTGCAGAGCAGATTCTGAACTCTAATGACATAGAGGTAACCAGACGTGTCGTTGGACAGCTTCTCAACTACTGCTACTGTCTAGTTGCATCTGGATCTCTCGACATCCAGGCTATATCGAGGGAGGTTAGATATGAAGGTAACACCTGCTATAGATACACTGACAGTACAGGTAAAGAGATAAATACCCCTGTCGCGAAGATAGACTTGACGTCGGTGGTCAGCTATGACGTAGAGAAGATATATAAGTCGCTTGAGGCTGACATGAATAGGCTGTGTGGACCTGCAGGACTAGGTACGGTGTACAGTATGCTCTTGGACGTAGATCTGTAGCATTCCGTCTATGGTGTATGGGAATTTTTAAAACTGAATACATACGGAAGGTATTACAATAGGTGACAGTCTTTTAAGGTAGTAGTATGGCAACCGTCATATCAAAATACCCACACGTCGAGCAACTCAGACCGATTGCTGATAGAGTATTCCGGACCGAGTATATATCCATGGTCAATTGCACGCAACAGTTGACGTCTCTGATCGAGTAGAAGCTTATCACCTTCTAATAGATAATATACTAAGGCACTTTGTATTGACTCCTTGAATGATCTCTCTTGTGGCAGTCCCCTGTCAAGGACATAACTTTCTGAACAATTCATTGTTCGTAAGTCTTCAACCCACGAAATTTCATTCAAGCGTTCTCTTGTCATCCGCTGTACTATATCTTTAATGCTGTCTGAGTAAGTTATAAGTGATGAGTATGACAGTCTATAGGCATCGAGATCAGTAAGACTACGATCTATATAGGCATTGGGATCAGTAGAACTAGGAACTATAACCGTACTATCATCGTCACATTGTATTTCAGAGTACTGTCTTACAGCTTCTGCATAGTGAACATATGTTAAACCCTTGTCCCGGTATGTTTCAGGCATCACCGCCACTACCAGCTTAAAATCGTCTTCCATCTCATTGAAGAATACACCTATAGAATGTTTGGTAATATAGGATTGCAGAGAAACAGCTCCATAACCTGATATAAAACACTGATTGGCAGTAGAGCAGAAACTCAGTACTATATCGAACTCTCCTGCCTCTTCTGCATTCACCAACTGTACTCTGTTAACTACACCTCTATTGAGTAGAGTGCAGTCGATAATCTTCATTCTCTTCTGTGCAGCATCAATCCTTATCTGTGAGGCGGATCTCCTGCAGTCTTGTCCGGTAGGTTCCTGCAATCCTAGTCTTATCATTAGATTCAGAAAACACCTTCGTTGAAATTCATTTCCACAGCAGTAGAAATACCAAACAGAAGTACTGTCAGCAACGCCTGGAAGGAAGTAGTTGACGGCCCAAGGACCGACTAGAACGGTCTCTGTCAGCAACATCATCTCAAGCAGTTCTTTGGATTCGGAGGTCAACGTCCGCAGATACAGTATAGGATCTGCCCTCTCTTTGCTAAACTGCTGAACATCAAAGTTAGGAGGCAAGCAACTTAATGTCTCGATATCCTGTGCATACTCCAGAGGTAAGTTCATATATATCTGACGAGCTATCTCGCATGGGAGTGATGCTAGTGACGCTGCAGGCATGTTGAAATATGAGTAATACGCTTGCTTCTACCTACTGTGCGCTGCCAACCAGTTGTACGGTCGGCGACGCCCGTCGCACTTCAGCATACGTCATTCGCCTTGCCTGCTACTGCAGCCGGTAGATCTTTGCTCGAGTATATTATACGCCTGCCAGCTAAATCTACATCATGGCGGTCATCGGCATCAAGTACGACTCTGGACTATGTGCCTTAACCTCGACCGCCAACGATGAATCTCCTCTGTGTGAGTTCTATCCAAACGTCACTCCCGATAACTTTACCTATGATTATATGTTCGAGATGAAGCACATCAATATGGCATCCTTCCTGACTGTCCTGTCTGCAGTCGATCAGAAGGTATTCATGGATATGCTTATAGCGGTATCCTCAGCAGGCGAGACTGTCGGATGTATGAGTGTATTGGAGATCATCTACGTGTGTGCCAAGATGAAATTGTTAGAGGACAAGGTCACGACAGCAGAGATAAGAAGGTACGTATTTATGGGTTTGATGAAAGAAGCCTCTGCGTTGAAGGGTGAGTCTATAAAGTTTACCGTGATCCCGGCACCGGCAACTGGTGACCAGGTAGACGACAACACCGCTGGTAATAAGGCACCTGAACCTGACGATATGTGGGCAGTGCCTCATAAGAAGGGTAAGAAGGATAAGAAGAGTACAGGATGGACCTTCAACGGAACGTTCGCGTCGTGAGGTATCGAGTCTGACAAGCTATATATATGCCGTGTCATAATTGCCGTTTTAAAATTAATCCCAGGACTTCAAAACCCACGGACAGTTACCATCCTTGCATCCTTCACAGCGATTCTGGTCATGTGGAGCTTTGCTGGTACGATGAAATCTGTGATACTCCACTTCCACTCCAGACCATATCTTTATCCAGCGAGCTACTCTCTCTGCATACGAGCTGTCGAGTTTCGGTTTGCTGAGAGTATTGCACGATCTGCATCTCTGGTGATAGACCTTAGCACTGTATAGATTCCTAGGATATATACGTATTACTACTGCCACACTCAGACTTGACCATCCTTCCTTCTTGCAGGCAGAGTTAGTACATTTGAAGTATCCTCTCACACTACTAACTTTCGACTGGATGGACTTCGACTCATTATCTACAGTGTAAAACTTGAACTGTAAGTTGTCCTCTTTCAGCAGTGCCGATACCTCTTCATGATGTACGGGGTACATCGACCAGGTCTTGTCTTGTCTCTTACGGCCGGGCATGTTATGCGTGTGAGGTATAGAGTATATAGACTACTTAGTGTGCACGTCTGCAACGCTGGTTGCCAGTGCCTGGAATTATCTCAGTTGTACCTGGTACTCTCTAGCTGGCAGTGTGAGACTATCAGCTTAGATGATGTAGACTACAGCTACGAGATTGAAGTCAGGTGGATGATGTCCGGACTGCGGAGACTGCTGACAGATAAGGAGTTTAATGTATAGTTTACAGTTTGGTGATTAGCTATACTGTGTAATATTATTAATGTATGCTTTGTGACACTGCCTTGTCGCGACCTCTGTCGCTACTCATGCACCGGAAGTGGAATTGTCAATTATCCTGAAGTGTTATCACATAGTATCATGACTATCATGAGAAAATGGTTGGCAGGGGTGGTGAATATCAAGTCAGTTGTAGAGCTTAATGTTGTGCAGGTTACTACACTACTGTGTACTGTAGTCTACAGTTCTCAGTTTAATCCTACAGAGGGTCCGTTCTGCGATGTTAAGGAACTTGTTATCAAGTCTCCCGATGACGTGTCGGTCAGACTTTACAATCATAGGGGCAGAGCTTCGGTGGAGGTTGCTAAGTTGTTGTATGTCTCTCTACTGCATGAGTGGATGTTCTACAATGGAGGTAAGGTCTCTACATCAAATGTTGATACTCTCCGTAGAACTGTCAGTGCTATTCAGAGTACGTCCAAGATAGGCATCGTCAGAGCGTGTGCTAGATCTCTGGCTCGTAATATTGAGTCTCTTAACACTTGTAACGGAACGTGCTCCACGGTCACTCCAGACAAGGAGTTTGGCAGTTGTGCCTTCGGACTCAATGATACTGATAAACTTATCAGATTCACAGGACCTGGATTAGTCGACACACTCAACTCGATTGCATACTGCGTTCTCGACAGCAGCAATAAGAATACATTTGTCGATCTAGGAACTGCGGTAATACTCTGCGACGGTTCTATAATCCAGCCTGGAGGCATGAAAGTATCGGTGGATCCATGCGGTGAAATGAAGTCTCTCTACAGACGATACATAACTCAATGGTGCATATCTAATAGTAGATGTACTGCAATATGTCAGGAACTCAGAGAAAGCATCAAGGCTGTCTACTCGTGCAGTGATATCAAGGCTATCTACGAAACTACTTTCAAATTACTGGATAAGCTCGACTATCACTTCAATATAGTTTCGTACTTCTCAAGACTGGGTGTCATGCCTCCTAACGGAGACATCGACAGGTACAGCTAAGACTTCACATCTGCTATATTCACTATGTGTGTTATTCAATTTGACAACTGCACTTTCTGTCCTTCACGTGAGAAGTACGTAGCTCGATGCTCGAATGCTGCTACAGACTTGTCTCTTCCCCACTGCCCTATACGAATTACTATACCACCGCCTCCACTATTCGGCAAGAACTCTCAGTGTCTGCAATGTGCAATGAAGACGATGCATGAGAGTGTCAAGAATAGGTATCTCGAACATTATTCTCAAAGATATGTACGTCTGACTGCTGCACTCCTACGGTTACCTTGCGGTATAGGTTACGCATGTTATACATGATTCATGACTTACGATATGACTTTTAAAATGACCTGCTCTGCTGTTAAGTCAAGTAATCAAAGTTGCAGAATGCAGAAGCTTCCGTTGCAGTCTGAGGATGTACGTAGTGCCTCGTCAGTCCCTGAATGTGGAGACTCTTAGTCTTTCCGTAGTGATTGGCAAATACTACTGCAAGCCATCTCATGGATCTCTGTAGCATTCCTCTCTTAGTAGTTGCAGGCTCATTGGATGCACCCAACCCGTAGCACATTAGGACTGCCGCCGACGACAACTCCAGGTCGTCTAGAGATATTCCATAGTAGTTGCAGACTACACTAATACCTTTCTTGCAGACTGCCAAACTGTCACCTCCTATTATCTCTACTGCTCTGAGTACCGTAGGATTATAGGATGCTACAACACGTCTAGCCAGAGGTCTTATTGCATCGACATGCGATACACAATACATGACATTGTTCTCGTCGCTGCTGGAGTAGACCATCTCTGCCTCAGGCGGAGGACCTCTAGAGAGAACCACTAATGTGACATCAGATCCAGAGACCATATTCTTTATCAGATCCAACTTAGGCTTGGCACTTGTAGAGACTCGATGAGAATCAAGCGCAGCTTGTTGTGCCCTAGCACATATGGTTCTCAGCGCTCTCATGCAGCTGTTGCCACCTAGTGGATATTGCACGCTGTACAGAGGATAATCTATAGTAGGATCTGTAATTTCCACGACGCTAGACCCTGCCATGACATGATACAACCCCTGTCCCTTGTACGTGACACACGACGCAGCTATCGACGCCTGTCTGAGCATGTCTCCGACTACACCTTGAAACAGCTGCTGATTCATTACATCTCGTATTCCACGCTTGGATTCGTCGATATACCGTGCAGCAACTGAGTCGGGGTCTCTCACTCGTTGTACAAGCATGTTTACCATATCTTCCTTCATCCGTGCAGCCTTAGAGATGGCAGGCATCCTACGTCCATCCATCAACTCTCTCACACTCATAGTAGAGTGCTGCATGAACCTGGTTACCACGTTTACTTCACCCCTGTCAATACTTTTCGGCAGTCTTAGACTCTTAATTGCTTCCTGGAAGACGTTAGGACTTAGTCTCTTCCATAGCTTGCATTCTGCAACTGCTTCACTAGTTCCTATAAAGAATAGTTCCATCTCGTCTCCGTCAAAGTCTGCATGAAAGTCGGCACAGAGTGATGGCGCCAGACCGAAACATTCTCTATCCCACAATACTATCTTGACTGGCTGTACATTGCCGTGCCAAAGTGACGGTGGACGTACAGCTATCATGTAGTCTCCGTCTCTCAGACAATCTTCAACATATGTGCTGGTAGGCATGCCAGTCTCTACATCTGTTCCTACCCTGATCACTCTCATGTTGTTGGCTACTTGCCTAGGCACTGCAAAGAACAAGGTGTCATTGTCACTATTCTGACTCATAACTTCCAATTCCCAGCAATTAGTGATAACTTCTCTGGCACTGCCGTCTACTGGACCAGCAGGCATATCCCCTCTCATTCTTCCAGTCTTCTTCAACATTGTATTCTTGAGCTTTTCTCTATATGTCAATTCCTGAGACGGAGTGTCTCTGCTGAACAGCGCCTCTGCCATCTTGGCATATTCATTGCTCATTGTTCCTACTGAGGATGCCATTTTCTGCGGCAATAAGACAGAACCTCTTGGAGTAACGCAGAAGTGACCAAGACACCTCTCTCCATGTGCTGTACAGCCTGCCATGTATTCCTGATATGACGATACTCTCTGCACAGGTATAGCATGCCTACCGACATCTACCATCCTATAGCTTCCGATCTTGAACGACGACACTACATCCTGTCCTGGAGAGACTACTCTGGTGTAGTAGACAGGTGGCAGTGAATCTGGAACTACAGTATGAAGCTTGTGAGCGAGTCTAGACCTGGAACTGTATGTTGAGTTAGAAGATGCCATTCTTTCGTTGCTACGACTAACGCGTGCAGTAAGCAACCATCGTTGCGCACACAGTATGTATTATATCTTCAGCTCTATGTATAGACTGCAACACTGTCAATGATAGATGTCAACTGCGAATTCTCTTGCTATATGTTGTATCTTCCGTACTCTCACCTGATACTAGTTCCCTGCATCTCTACACTCTTGCTTCCTACAATAAAGTTATTCGTCTGTAGCTGCACGTTTTAAAATTAATACTTATAGCTTTTAGTGCACCGTCGTTTGCAGTTCACAGCAATATGCCAACTCCATAGCTATGCAGTTCTTGAGACAACAATGTAATAATCTCACTACGTAACGCACTGCCGAAGTGCAATGAGCAACTATGCACGACTGTAGCTGGCTGATGTGAGCTCATGCACTAGTGCAACAGCCTCCGACAATACTCTGTCATAGCTGTATACGTTTGCAGTTGACGTCGCATAACTCTGCACCGTATTTATCTCTTCTTCAGTGACTGGTACCGTGCCATCCTGCACTTCTATCCAGTTTGTCAGAATAGACGAGTATGTAACTGTATCTCCTGCATCAGTATCTCGTGTCTTGTGCCGTATTACTCCATTACACTGTACTGTTGCCACACTTGTATCAATATCTCCTGAGGGATCTCTGGAAAGTCTGAGAAGACTCAAGCATATAGCCGAGACTGAGAACGCACTTATTAGTCTGAGGTCGTCGCGGCTGGTTAAGTCTACAGTACAATTTCCACACCCCTCTACAGTGCCGAACATCTTACATCTAGCCATATCTCTGTCTGCTGTCACACGATGTGCTTTTGGACCTTCAATACGTGGTGGCAACGTAGTTGCACTGGTTTTAAGATATTCTCAATTAGTCACCGAATATACATTCTTGTCGGAGACTGTTTTCACATCGTCGGCACTCTCGTTCACAACGTTTTATCCACGAACTCATTCTACTCATTAAATCGAAGGTGAGAGTAGACATGCATTTGTCGAGAAATATACTTTCTACGAATCGCCGTGCATCTTCGTTCATTGACATTCTGTCGGGATATTGGAGAGAAAGACGCATACGCTTACTTGCAGCAGTGTTAAGTGCACGGATTTGATCTGCTATGGCAATACCATATCCTATGTGCTCATATAGTTGACATCTACTTTTAGTACTCAGTCGTTTATCTACTAGCACTTGAGCTCTCTTGAGTGCCGTTGTCCACTCTAGCAGCGTCAACCACATATCTGATGCAGCTGTCGTATGGGAGCTGTGAGCACCCCAGCACACTACAGCCCAGTCGTACATCCATTTGCCTAGAGAGTAGCTGTCGAAGATGCTTCCTGCTATCTGTATAGGTATCTCTCCTCTGGTATAATGAGTCGTATCACATCCTGTAGGTATATCTCTTACTATGTCTTCATATGGATTAAGCAGTTCATCCATCACTTGAACTTCATAATAGGACGGACGCTCTCTACGTACATATTTCTTATTTGGTGTCTCGATGTAGCATCTAGGTCTAACATACTCCTGGTATCTGCCGTTACGTACGGTTACTCGTCTGATGTACTCTGTCATCGTTGAGATACGTTCATGTAATACACACGCCGATGAGTATTCTACAGCAGCCGCGGCTGCGGTGAGTCGTATCAACTCACGTTGAAGGCATACACCTGCAGCCTGCATGTTATCCCTGTACTTACGATGTCTTCAAACACCGAATCCAGACTCTGTCCTGCATGTGGAAGGGAGTTGAAATATGTGTACTATCAGCGACGTGCTGCAGACGAGCCTCCAGATAAAGTAGTCTACTGTGAAGTGTGTCCCGTAGACACGTCAAGACTGTCTATGACTGTAGCAGCCAAGATTCCGGCATCTGCCGAGAGACAGGACATCAGACAATCTTTGCCGTTGCATGCAGAGCTGAGTGCAGATAGCATCTCCATAGACTCACAGTTGATGGTAGTCGTAGAGGGCTGTGCAGCAGCTAGGTGCTACTCATCAATGCAGCGGCAGTCTGTTCAGTGGACAAGATTTACACAGACACCGGCTGTCTTGACTACGGGCAGTTTGGTTCGACGAATTCTAGTATACTACGGCTCTGTGCTACACGGAGTCGGATACTACACTAAACGCAGACGGATGATAGCACCTCATGTCGAACTTTACTACGTGGAGGCCATGACACTGCATCATACGGTAGAGAAGCATATTAGTACCAGTATAGGAGGTTATGAAACAATTCCAGATATGAATCTTGTAGATGGGAGATGTATATTAAGAAGGGGACTAGACAGTAGACGTCCTCGGTTGCTGTTGCTACTTCCTGATACATCTGATCGGCTGCAGACAGACGCAGTGGTACTTTCTGCATTGCAGCATATCCTGACAGCTTACGGCACTGAGAACTCAGTGAATAGCTTCATCGACTCTAGCTTCGTCTCTTCTCTTCACATAAGAAGCTCCCGAGCTTACGACTGGGCCACACCTCCCTCATCAGGTTTTTCTCTATCATGGAAACCTGACGGTGAAAGATTTTGGCTTATTAAGTATTGTTCACTGTGGGTCTATGTCAGACGACTACTCTCTGGCAGGATAGCAGGCTGGGTGCTGCCAAACAGGCTTGCAGACAGCGAGGGTGTCGGTTCTGTCTTCGACGTAGAGGTACTCATAGGCCATCCGAGTATAGTTCTAGACGTGCTGGCATTTCGCACTGGAGAGGCCACTCCTGCAAGTAGATCTCTGGAGTATGTACTAGATGTCTTTCACCGTGAGTACGACGGTGACGTACCTCTCCATGTCAAGAAATACTATAGATCTGTTGAGGAGTTAACTGCTGTCGAGAACTCTGTAGGATATCCGACTGACGGTATAGTTGGCGTGCAAGACGGCTCCATGGATATAATCAAACTTAAGAGCTCGCGGTCCATGGAATTACGTCTTGGAGAGGATGGCAGTCTGAAATGTGAAGAGGGTGACGTAGTAGCTACTTCCTCTGCACATATCCTGTACAGTCCGGGAAGCATAATCGAAGTCAGGTTTCACAGAGACTCTCCGCAAAGTGAGATAGCGATAGACGAAGTACTGCTTCGTACAGACAAGAAGAAAGCCAATTCTCTGTCAGTCTGTGAAGACATAATGCGATCTACCACGTCAATGCCTGACTCCCTCGCAAGGCGCAGAACTCTGATGTGGTGTAATACTCTGAGGCACAAGGTGCATCAGGTGGCAGCCAATACGGCAGGACGAGGCAGGGTGATAGTAGACATAGGCTCGGGTGATGGCCAAGCCATATCTGACTACAGCTCTGCACCTGAGATAACCTATCTCCTGCTGGAGCCTGATGAGTCTAGATGTAAGAAGCTTGCCAGGAGAATAGATGGTCTTCGCAGTGGAGAGTGTAAAGTCTTCGAGAACTCCCAGTCAGCAATTCGAATACTTAATCTGCTGTCCAGAGGATCTCTTAGATATGCCATAGTATGTGATACACTTTCCAACATGCTCGCTCAATCTCAGGTTCTTAGGTCTATGCGAAATTGCGTCAGATATTGTGTGTCATCGTTCAGCGTGTCCTACGTATCTGAAGGTCTGCGACGCATTGCACTTGCGGGAATCGACATTATAGGAGTAGGTTATATGTATGACAGTGTAGACTCTGACGGTATACTGATAAATACTGACGGAGTAGTGATGAAGGTCGTGAATACCACCACGGCTTCTGTTAAATGGGGATCTGACAGAGAATATATGGAACCACTTATAACTACATCACATTTCAATAGTACCTTCCATGTTACTCTGGCTCGCGACATAGTACCACTGCCTTCGAATAATGACTGTAAGTTGCTTGATGCTGCATCCAAGAATGTCTACTTAGTGTCTACCAGAAAGACCTTTTGAGGCAGGCACCAACCAAGATTTTAAAACTGCAGCAGTATCTTAAAGAATTACCAACTACAGCTGGAGCTTATAATTCATAACCTGACCACTTACTATCAAATTCGAATAATCATATACTAGCATGGAGTGAGGGAGTTGCACATATGTAGGAGTGGCTCTGTTGCCACATAGACAGGTCTGGCCGTACACTCTACAGCATGTAGTGCAAAGCTGGACTCTTATGAGATCCACTCTAGACTTTATCTCCTGCTTGCAGTTGAGTATACCTGACGACACGCCTGCGTGGAGTTCCATCTCTCCCTCCCGTATACCACCTCCTGCAGTTCTTCCTGTCATCGTAGATATGGCATACTTACCTGCGGTGCCGTGGGTGTAATGCTGTTTGTCCCATGTAAGTTGAGTCATCTGCCAAACTCTGCAGATTCCCCACGATGCGAGTACAGGTATATCTCCATCCCAATCTTCCATACCGGCTAGTCTATCATCGTCAGGGCGTACGACGAGTTCTCCCGTTTTGCCATCATAGAGAACGGTCTCCGTATGATGCGTCTCGTACTCATGAGGTGCGACTACTATCCTCCTACCCTCCCGTGCTGCCCTTACGCCGCTGACCATCTCATAATACTGACCTTCAGTCAGTCTATTGACAACTGACGACAAAGACATTATCATGTCAAACTTCACCACTTCTCCGTTCTCATCTACTCCATATGGCATATCTTGCTCTTCCCACAGTTTCATCGTTCCCTTCTGTCCATGCCCCGTAGCAATCTTATCGCCAGTTGCAGGCATGGAGAATCGTAACATCTTAACTGACACTTGACCACTGGCAGTTATAGATTTAGATATGACCTTACCTCGTCCATCAACATCCGCCATTACAAGCCTACCTCCAGGATGCTCCATTTCCGCCTGCCTTAGTACGTTGTCATCTACATGCTTAGTTGCATATGTCTTCCACCACCTGTTAGTTTTGATGTGAACTTTCTGGCCCACCTCAGGAATTGTCTCGGTGCTGTTGACTACGTTGGCTGAGTAGGCCATGTGATTGAACAGACCTCTTGCTGCACTTGCCTTCGAGAGTACGACTGAATCTTCATACGTATCATTGAGATTCGCAAAGCACACAACTAGATCTTCGCCTGGCATATTATCTGGTATTCCTGCAGTTGAGCTGTCAATGATAGACTCCATGAAGGGAGTAGTCACAAGAGGTCTTGAAACATGCGTCGGTTCTACTGATGACGTACCTGCTCCGTACGGTACTGCAACGGCCTGAATATGCTGAACTGAAGCTATGAGAGGTCGAGGAGGTCTGTCGAATGCAATATACGGAATAGTCTGGAAGTAATATGAAAAGTAAAATTTAAAGCCTTCTGGACTGGCCATATCAGGATATGTCGGAATATATCTACCGTCTGGCCACCGACTACCGTAGATTGCACTGCTAGCTATCACCGTACGCTCTGCATCACGACGCAGTAGTACTCCAGAGCTCACTGAAAGTAAGGCGGTATGCATGACAGTATTCACTTCGAGAGTAGCTGTCTGACCATCGACAGCGGAGGTAGATGCCAAAAAGTTACGAAGAAGCATCAGGGATCTAAGACTACACATGGTCATCTTTCCGAGACAGTATAGCAGAAAGGTTGCATCGTTGTCGTTGACTCTGCTTACTATCTGGAGTCCTCTCACTAATCTCGACAGCACTCTCTCTCCAAAGATTCTCACATATACTCCACAGCACACTCTACGCACTCTCCCCGCCTCCAGAGAATGTGCAGTATGTCCTCTGCACAGAAAACCGTCGTAGTCATCTAAGTCTGTCTCGCGGAGAGGTATGTCTGCAGTCTCATCATCCTCCTCCTGTGCAAGATCTACAAGTTGACAATTATGGATGGTACCTAGTACTCCGGGCACTGAAGTGGTCTCCTGAGGCTGTGAATACACACCCAGTGTCTTCGTTGCATCTTTGTACTCGGAGCACTCCAGCCAGGCATGATGTGTATGCACGCTGAGAGGCATCTTGAAAGAAGCTGATATTGAGTTCAACTGCGATGAGAGTTCAGAGTTCAGTGTCACGCCTTCATACTTCCACGATCCATCTCCAGTAGTAGTACAAGTACTACACTGTACAAGAGACCACAGTCGTCCTTGCCTGACAGACTGACCTAGGCTATTGCTCAGAGACCTAGACATATCACCAGTAGTATCTAAAGTTTCAGGTTCGAGACACAGGGTGACCGACTGACAGTCCAATCCGAACTTCTCTCCTGATGCAAAATGACCTACTATATTATTGAATCGCCGCATAGGTGAGATGCATCCTCTCGTCAGACATCTGTCGAATTCTGGAAGATCTGCACCTCCGTACTTGCAGCCTCCATTCCTACCATATTCAGCATTACACGATCTAAGTGCCAGGCAGTCTTGTATCTCTTCATTCATAGAATACACATCTTTAGATTCTGCACTTAACATGGGACTTAGAAGACCTTCAGGATCTGTTGCCGGATTAATCTCAGGTGCTTTCATCTCTTCATCTACTACTTCTACATTGTCCACATACTCCTCTGCATTGTTGACTAACTGCCCTGAGTTTTCCATCATGAAAATCTGTTGCAAGATCTTTCGTTGTTCAATCAGATACTGCACGTGTCGACTGACGTACTGGTGTGCGACTCCCGTCGCCGCCCGGGACACAGGGATTGTCACCATGTACAATACAAAGTACGAATCCGCAGCGGACTGCTGTCTGTACAGCTTGGTGAGTGTTGCTCAGGCCTGCAAGCACTCCAGATCAGAGAATTCATACACAGCTCCTGCCTTCGTTGAGTATCTTGGCAGACCACTTACGATAGGTGATATTCCAATGCAGTCCTTCGATTTAGAGTTATCATCCAGGAGCGATCCTAATGCAGTCCCATGGGACGACTCTATAAAGAATCTAGCGTTTGATCTGGTTTCAGTAGGTAGTTCCCGGAAGTTTAGTTATTGTATTGCATTGACTGAGTCAGGATATAAATATTCTGATGCTACTCTCTGCATCATGAACCGACGATGCTGTAAGCCGTCAAGTATTATGATATTAGTGACAATGGATGATGACATGCCGGAAGTCTTTGACATCAGGATAGTAAAGAGCGGCAGAATAGATTCTAAGTTTACCGTGGAAAGGTCTCACTTGGTAGGTGCCATAATGCCCATGTGTTCTGCACAGCGCACTCTAGTACTGTCTCATGCCAACGACGTATCAGAGTATTTAGAGTTAATAGCGATGCTTCCAGGTTGCACGTGGTCCGTGCCGTGCACCAGCAGTATCTTCGTAGCCTCTGCAGACAGCAAAAGAACGTGCAAGTACATCTGTCCCATTTATTCATGTCTGGGATCTCACGAAACAAGAGTAGTGGGAATAGGTCCGTTGAAGACGTATGAAGGTAGGGTACCTCAAGACTATCAGGGAAGACTCAATTACTATCTTCGATGCGTACGAGGTTCTGCATATACGTCAGGACGATGTTACGACTGTGAGATGCTTTTCAGGACAGTGGCATCTGTCTATAAGACTCCTGACTGCAGCCCGGTCAAGGCAGTACACGTGAAGTTTTCTTCTACATTTCTTCGTAATGCTGATGATAGCGGCTCGTCAAGTGCATGATGACTTCGTCACCTGCACTGCACACGTTAGCAAGTCTTTTCATTATTATGGAAGAGCAATTAGAAGACCTCTCCCGACGTTCGGTGCTCGAGTCATGCTACTGGCTTGTACATAGAGTCTCTGCCAGTGCTTGTCGAGGCGACCCGTATGTGGATCCATATTGCACTTACCTTGCAGCGTGGCCCCAGGCAGTTCCGTTAAAAGCCATAATAGTAGGTCAAAGTCCATATCCCAACGACATCTTTCCTCCTATAGCTGCTGCCATGTCTTATGACGAGGAGCTATGCAGGAAAGTCATGAAAATGCATGTGCCTCCTACAGTCCAGGTTCTAGCCAACGACCTGCATCTCAATGTGGGCGTCAAGAAAGAAGCCACTATAGGTTGCATACGAGATGGTTGGAGTCTTGTGTCAGATGGAATACTGCTTATCAATGAGACTGTACTCGGCAGATGGAGTAAAGCCAGATCGTTCAAGAACTCTGTGGATCAGATGTCTGTGTTAGTACGTCTTTTGAGAGAGACAGAATTGCATGGCAAGAGGAAAGTGCACGTCCTAGCTATGGGCACAAGGGCAGAGATAGTGCTGAACAACGTTTCGTCATGGTTCAAGTCTGATGTGATAAGTCTGTCAAAACATAAGGCACCTCATCCTGCATCTCTGAGCTATCGGTTCTCTGATCTCAATCACAAAGACTGCCACATGGGTACTCCTTCATTCTCCAAACTTCTAGCAGAGATTCTACGCAACCGCGTTGCTTCTGTGCACATCATGGCACCGAAGCAATCTGAGACAGAGTTAAGACTTCGATTGATGGTCGACTCCATACAGAGTGTAGGAGGACAACTGCCGCCGTTCGAGGACGATTTGAGAACATTCATACACTTGCAGAAAAGAGTCGAAATGAGTACTAATGTCAGGAGTGATGAGTACAGAGAGATGCTCTCCAGGATGATAGAGTGTGGAGAGACTCTGTGCGCCCGAATAGGAATAGTGGCCTCTGCATTCAGGACCATAGACACCAGCGGTAGAACTGTAGCTGGTCACGTTGCCAAGGCAGGTTCCTCGCTGTCTGCCGTCAGCCCTGCTCAGTCTGCAATCGACTCTCATGTCGGCAAGGAGGCGAGCGTTGCAGACAGGGTGCCGTCATCGCCGATAACATTCACCAGAACTCCGAGGAAGAACGTAGCTCGCAGTGTCAGCAGCTCTCAATTCACTGCTGCATCTCCCACTCCTGCCACTACATCTGTGAATGACAGTGAGCAGTCGCCGCCTCCACTTACGTTTACTCCGAAGAAGAAAGTTGCTCTACCTCCTGCAAATTTAGATGCAATAGTCACTCATAAACCTACACCTTCGTCTTCCAACGTTGGCACCCTGACCTTCACTAGAAGAGTCAGCAAACCTGCCGTGCCAGGGTCTGCGGTGGACGCAGGAGATAAGAAGACTGCCGTTCCTGCTGTCGAGAAGAAGCCTGCTACTGAGTCTACCACGTCCGGAAAAGTTCGCAAGATAGGTAAGAAGATTCTAGACAACCTGTCGTCCGTAGAAGCTGTTCTTCAGGCTTCTGGAGTTGATGTCATTGATGACGAGGATGTTGTATTCTTGCTGGGAGCCATTCAGAATGACATAGCTTCAGAGACTGCAGACAACGACATAACTAGAGATCTTGTGGCATGTATTGAGGAGGATATAAGAACTATTCCTAAATTTGAGTTTGTTGACTGGGCGATGGATAAGCAATCTAAACGCTCGGCAACTTATGAGAAGTGTAAGGAGTACTTTAAGTTTTGAGATATATATGCAGGGATTCTATACTTTTAAAATCTACATATGACACTATCAATCTCTGCTGCCTCTCGCTGCAGCATTCAGAGCAGCCTTCAATCCTACACCCTTTGCTATTAGTATTCCGATCTTCTCTCGCTTCTTTGCAGGCAGACATATCGCTGCAGCCTCCTCTGGAGTCTCCTGACGTGGTACGAGCTTACTCCAGTCGCATCCTATGGTTCCATTGGAGACGAAGTACGGTCGGTGCATTGCACCTATCATGTCCGCCTCGTAGAATGGAAGCAGTACCCGTACCACCTTAAGTCGTTCGACTACATGCTCGAATGCAGATATGAATGTCCTGCATATAGGATCGTCAAACAGCTCGCCTAAAGACTCTACAGTAGTGACGGCCTCAACTCCCTGGAATGTACCTATTCTGCTTGCTACCAACACAGTTGCTGGATCTCTGTTGTCAGGTAACTTTATCTCGCCTAGAACTGCATCTCTAGGAAGTGCCCGGAATTCGCTGCTGAGAGCCACCTTAATTGCTGTCACTGCAATAGATTTGTTGAAAGACCGGGAGCTTCTGTACTGAATACCTCTAGACTTGGCGTGATTCTCCACTTGTCTCAAGACCTTAAGGAGAAGATCTGCACACACATCAGTAGGATTGCTATAGCCATACGCCTGAGTCGTCTGCTTAGAAGTCTTGCCATTGCTGGAAGTACTGGGCATTGAAACTTGAGAGCCAACATTCAGAGTATTTCTCGCAATGGATGCCAGGATCTCAGTCTGCTTGCACTGTTCCTTGTAGATGTTATCCATTACCAATGTCATGCGCAATACGGAATCGTTAAGATTGTCTATCTTCCTATTGTTGGACGTCTGGAGTCCAGCCAGATTGTATAACATGGCATGTGTAGAGTGAGGTGCAGATCCAGTATTGGATACAGAGGTTATGGCTGTCGGCGTACTGCTTCCATGCATACGCGGATTCTCTTCATGCTTAACAGCTGCAGGAGAGTCCTGGAGGTTCGTATGAATCGTGGAGTCTCTGGGAGTACTGTTAAGTGAGATACTCTCTTGTAGAGCTCGCTCCAATTCACTGAGACTTGTTATTCGTTGATCCATTGTGTCCACTGTCGTACATCGTGGCAACATGAAGTTGCCCGAACGTGCACTTGAATAAAATGCCTGAGCCTCACCAACGAGTACAGTCTGGTAAACTTCGCAAGGGATCTCGTTATGGACTTCATCACCCAGACACTAAGCGTACAGAACCAGCCAAACAACCACTGACCGGCATACTGAAGGCAGTGCCTTTCCAGACTCTTGATGAGAGCGATGACCATGATGTCTATAGACAGACGCCACGAACCTTGTGCCGGTCACGAGTAGAGATACTCAGGCAAATGGCAGCGGGCTACGGAGTATCTCCAGATACGGCAGTGGATGTGGATTGGAGACAGACATGGAATATAGGATGTTGGAATATAGGAGCAGACGTTACACTGTCTATAAATATGATGCAGCCTAATGTGTCAGGTTGCTGGGTTAACGTCTCTGGAGTTGAACCTGCTGAACTGCAGAGGCGTGCTCAGCGATATGTAGATTACAACCTACCGAGCTCAACATGCAAGGTTATACTCAACAGTCTCGAGGCTCAGATCCAGGGACGGTGGTCTCTCGACCTTGCCGACGAACTGGTAGATGACAAATTGATAGAATCTCACCAGATGTCTGTAGCGGGAGGACTGAATATATGTCAGTCAAAAATATTTTGCTGGGTGCTTGTCGCAGGAAGATCCATATATCTCTGCAATCTTACCAGGGATAGCATAGCAATACTATCAAGATATATTCCAGACTGGGCTGCAGAGATAGAGGAGACTAATGCTGCCGGATCTATGTCCATCAAGGTCAAAGGTACGAGTAACGATGCAACTCAGTTGATAGTAGGCAACACAGGCACCGTCCAGTATCAGGGCAGTGCAAAGTATTTATCAGATCTTCCGCGAGCATTGTCCACTGCACTGAGACAGGTAGTTGTATCTCCTCATCTACTGGGATTTATGGAGTCCATGGAGTATAAGCATTACGAGAATATGAATGAATGAATAAGAATGCACGCAGTTTTTAAAACTTCAGCTGCAGTATAACGGTCAGCTGCCGCTGCTAATCTCCAGCAACTTCGCAGTTATCTCGTTGAGTCTAGTAGCTGTCGTATTGAGTCCAGCAGATATAGATTGCAACTCTGCGGATATAGATTGCAACTCTGCAAATCTAGGTATTCTGCTGTCATCTTCAACAGTATGCACTATATCACTATGCCGTTTAATACTCAGAGGTGCAGGACTCCCCAACGATGGACTTAAATCTGAAATGGCAGCCGTCATCTCGTCCATAGCTGCAAGAGGCGAACTCTGAACAGCATCATCTCCATATACTACATCAAAATACCGCGTATCATCACTGGAATCTGCATTCTCAACATACTCAAGTATTCTCATAGCCTTCGCAATGGATTCTCGTCTTCCTTTCTTCACTGCCTGCTGTGCTAGTTGGTCTGCCTTGTTGTTTCCTATGTTGGATGCATGTCCATGAACCTTGATTATGTTGACCTGTTTGCCTACAGCACGGAGCAATGCAATCTGACTTACTATGTCCTTGATTATCTCAACGTTTGCAGGAGTACGACCGTCAGCCTTCTTCCAATTATTAGCAGACCATTGCCTATACCACGTATTTAGACAGTTAACACAATATGCAGAATCCGTATACACTGCAATATCTTCGCTACCCTTGTACTCTTCCAGTGCTCTGGATATAGCCAACAATTCTGCCGCCTGATTGGTCTGCGGATACTCCTCTCCTATGCACTCTGATATTTCTCTGTGAGGCTCCTCCTCTACATAGATGCCGATACCTGCAATAGCACTTGGAGTTCCATTGGAGGAGCAGGCCCCATCAGTGTAGACGTTGACCGTCCTGTGGTAGGACAGTGAGCGGAGACTGGAAGACGAAGCCATGGAATATCGAAGACTGGTCTCATGCATGTCGGAAGTGCTACATAGCAACTCAGTTGCTTTTAAAATGCAGAACGCGTCAGATGTCATCACTCAGTACGTAGTTCTCGTAGACATAACGCTCTCTGTAGTATGACTTTAGTTGCACTGAGAGCCAGTCCCAGTACATTGCTTCCATTACCAGCTGCATCTGTTCCCATGAGCGTGTCTGCAGGATTAACATAGACCACGCTCTCTCCCTGCACGTCGAGAAGCATCTGTGCCAGCTGTCTGTTTGCAACGAATTTGAGAAGTACTGCTCTCTCCAATACTAAGCATGTATACTCTTTGTTCCATTTCTGAACGGTGGTTGACGAGAGAGGATTCTGCTTGCGGTAGAACCGGCAATAGATAGGACTCTGTTGGACTGATATGTGCTCTGCAGCCTTGACATTTCCGTCATCTAGATACTGTCTGTAGTATACATATCCCACTAGATGATAGAAGATTCTGTCGTCGATAAGCACTTTGCACTCAAACTCGTTAGTCATGAATTGATACTTGGTTCTCACATTATCAAAGAAGAGAGTTTCATCTTTCTTATCGAATGCCATCATGAAATACGGAGTAAGCGACTATGTACTACTCTAGTGTACTACATGCAGCACAGCTGCTATCGACGTTCAGCTACAAGTTTTAAGACTGGTCGCCTCAAGATGGCATCAGATGAGATCTTTCTCCTGACAGAACCGGAGGCAGTCAGAGTCTGCAACTACCCTCTCCGGTGCAAAGTTGACCACTTCGAGGGTATCTGCACTCACTGCTCTACTCAATGCAGTGTACACCTGACCTGCTTCGAATATTCCATCCAGATCTACCTTCAGTCTCTGAATCGTCTGGCCTTGAGACTTGTGTATAGTCACTGCCCATGCAAGTATTAATGGTAATTGTTGTCTTGCACACTGCACTCTACCGTCAGGCAGCTTCGACTCCCAGATCTCATAGTACACAGGTTTAGTGAGCATCCTTCCATCTGCGAGAGTGAACTTAATCACCGGACAGGTACTCTGGGGATGAAGAGAATTAGCTTCTACATCCTTGAACTTTACGACAGTACCTACTGTTCCGTTGACTAGGATAGGCGTGAGGTTCTTTACCAGCATCACCTGGGCTCCTACCTTCAAGTCTAGAGATGGAGGAGCAGGACATGACGCGAGAAGGCTGTCTGTCGTATTGTTCCAGCCGCCACTCCTATCTACTGCCGTGTATGTCTGCGTCTCTCCTTCTAGAGCGTCCAGCCGTTGTGCATTGAAAGTGTCTGTCTTAGCCCGTGTTGCATATAGAATT
>KQ030783.1:1255-19118 GCA_000956045.1 Hirsutella minnesotensis 3608
AATTTCTTTACTCCCAGGCCCCGACGTAAATTGCCAACGCAGAATTATGCCTGCATCGAACGTCCTCAATTCAACCCACAGAATCCTGCTCGCGCCCGCCCTGATCCTAGCACAACTCCGACTCCTTCCTCTCCTCTTCCAACTGGCGAAGATACAATTGTCTGCGCCCCCCCGGGCCATCCTGACTGTGAATCAGATGATGACATGCCCGACGCGGATACACCAGAGCCGCCATTGAACAGTAGCCATATGACGCTCGCTAAGAAAGCCGAACTTATCAAGAAGTGGGCCGACAACAAACAAAAGCATGTTCGCAAGAAGAGAGACAAGAACAGCCACGTTTATTGGTATATGCAGAGGGAAGCCATAGAGGGAAGCTTCTACTCAGAGTATAAGGATGGACCGAAGATCTTCCAAGAGTTCCGGTGGACTTGTATAGAGTGCCTTCAAAATCCTTCTACTCTTCGGAAGAGATTCCAGGTCCTTGAATCGAACCGCCGAGGGGTTACCTCTGGCATGGGAGACCATTTAAAAATCCACCGTATTACGAAGGAGTCCCACTACGCTCGAATTAATGGATACGGCCGCGCCATTGGTGGAGGAGATTATACAGAGGCAGACGCATGGAGCGGTCGACCTAGGCAGAGAGCAAGACTCACGGCAAAGGAGTCTATCCGCCGGTGGTTTGTAAAACACCGACAACCCTTCTCAGTTGTTGAGACTCCTGCTTTCCAGGAGATGTTCTTGGCTCACAATACAACTTGTGCGTACAGGAGTCGTATAACTTTGCGCAATCATATACACACAGACTTTGTCGAACGCAGGGAAAAGCTGAAGATTGAGTTTGAGTATAATTGTTCTACCATCTCATTCACCCTTGATATTTGGACGGCACCGAATCGGGTGCCAATTTTCGCCATTATTGCGCACTGGATTACGCCGGAGTTTGAGGAGAGAGAGGAGGTTATTGAGTTTATTGAGCTCCAAGAATCTCACACTGGCGAACAACTAGCTAAGATAGTTGAGAGTACACTTGAGGAGCTCAGGCTCAAGCCTAAGCTTCTCGCCATTACGGGAGACAACGCCGGCAATAACGGCACGCTTTGTCAGTCTCTGTACGATTCTCTCAAGACCAAATTTGACGACAAGGTGAGCTAGTGAGTTGTTGCACAACGTCTCATTAGCGGTGCTGATCGTCAAAGGTTCGCTCAAAAATTGAGGAATACGACATCGCCCCTTGCAACACGTATAACATGGACGAAAAAGGCTTTCTCTTGGGTGTAGTCAATCGAACAAAGAGGGTATTCTCTCTGAACCAGAGAAAGCAAGGCAAATTGCTCGGTGCGTCGCAAGACGGTAGCAGATCCTGGATCACCTTCGTAGCTTGCGTCTGTCAAGACATGACATCGCTACCGCCGTTCCTCATCTACCAAGGCAAGCCAGGACACGTCCAGGACACTTGGCTTACGGAGTTTGACCCGGAGCATTAATCGGCTTTCTTCACGACTTTAGATACAGGCTAGACCAACCATGAGCTCGGAAAAGAGTGGCTTGTCGGCGTTTTCGACCGGTTTACGAAGGCCAAGGCGCGAAACGGGCGCGATTATCGCCTCCTTATTACCGACGGCCACTCCAGCCATATCAATATGGAGTTTCTGGACTGGTGTGACTAGCATCGGATTATTGTTGCGGTGTTCCCGCCTTATTCGACACACCGGCTCTAACCCCTGGACGTATCCCTTTTCGGTCCTTTGTCGACGGCCTACACGAATTAGCTTATCGGATGGATGGAAAAAACACAAGGACTTGTCGGTCTGTCTAAACGCGAGTTCTGGACCTTGTTCTGGAATGCATTGGGAGCATCTTTCACCCCAGAGAACATCGCTAGCGGGTGGATGCGCACCGGTCTCCTACCTTTCAACCCCGAAGTCATCTTGTCGCAAATTGTGAGAAAGGAAAACAACGGTTCCGATACGGACAGTGGCTCGGAAGACTCAGGAGCGTTGCAGCAACCTACTGCTCGCGAATTACGACGGCTAATCGACAAAATAGTCAATAATTCCGCCCCAGACGCCGAAATCAGCTCTCGGAAGCTTGTAAACACTGTCGAGAGCCTCCAGTCCGAGGTTGAGCTGCTTCGATATGAGAACAAGGGACTGCGTGAGACGATCATACGCGAGAAACAACGCAGGCAGCGTGGTACAGCTTAAACTCTTTTTTAATATAGCTTTTATAGTATAGTAGTAATATATCTAGAAGCTTTATACTATAAAGTAGTTAGTTTTGATCTAGCTAATAGTAATAATTCTTTTTATTAAGATTATACTGAAACCGCGTTAACCGTATAGCACGTATAAGTAAATATAGTAGTAACCCCTAGTTACTATCAGTAGGTAATAATAGCTAAGTAGAAGTAAATTTAGAGAGCTTATAAAAGAGGAATTTACTATTTTAAATATAATAATAATTTAAAGATAATAAATAGTTTATAATAGTAAGTTACTCTCGCCCGCGCTTAATAAAGCTTTAGTATATATATAAATATAGTATTAGCTAGGGACTTTAACTACTATAACCTACTCTAAGAAGGAAATAAGGTATAGGTTTATATATAGGACATAACTATCTAATATACTATCTTAACCCTTAACCCGACCCCCTCCTCCGATTACTAGCCGCCGGCCGAGCTTAAACCCTTATAGAGAACTCCATACAACGGCGCTAGCTTTACACTATTCCCGCACCTACCGGAAAACTTCAAAGACCCGAGTATACTCTAGCATTCTATGCTAAGGCATAGCTATTATAGACCACACTTCGGCGTACAACACTTATCACACGCCTCCTTACACGTCTTCTCATGACCCTTCTTACACTGTTTATAGCACTCTTCCTTCTTTGAAAACATTGTATATTTCCTACATAGCGATTTATCTGGCTTAAATAGAGATGTATCCGATCCAAGTATTAACGGGTTTGCGAGCCCGGGGCTAATAAGAACAGTAAAAAAGATAGTTGTAGCTTTCATTTTAAATAAAATATAATTAGGTTTGTTAATATATATTATCGAACGTTTCTCCCCGTTCGTAGCTAAAGATAGCTAGTAGCTTCTAAAATAAAGAAGGCGTCTTATACTAAGAAGTGAGAAGAGTTATAGGTAGGACTAAGTAACTAGGTGGTAAAGCTCTTATCTCTTATTCTAGGTATTTTCTAGCTATGTATATATAATCTTATATAAATTATAGTAGCTAGGAAGGTGTCTGCTCTCCTTAAAAGGCTGCTGTCTTAGGATGTTTTTGCTGCCTAGCTAGGTTAACTGCCTAGTTAACGCTGCTATCTTAGAAGGCTGTTACTATCTAGCTGCTTGTCTTATAAGACTGCGAGCTACTTGTCTTAGAGGGCTATTGCTATTGGTGAAATTAGATGAAATTGTATGAAAAAGACTTAGTCAGGTTGCCCTGCCCATAAGAGGGGCTGCTACCTAGCTTGGCAGAGACAGTTCCAAAAATCTGTTTCTTTCTTCCTACCTTCTTGCCGCATCGTGTATTAGTTGTCTTAAAGGTCTTAAAGGAGCTATTAGGGTAGTCCAGCTAAATGGTCTAATATAATAGTACTATAGTCCGACTAAATAGTCTAACATACCCCACTAGGTTAATGCCTTAGCAATAAGGCAGAAGCCTATATAAAAGGCTATTCCGAGTTAGACTCTGTCAGACCTATTAGCCCTTTTAGCTTATAAGGGTCACATTAGCTTACAAGGCTCACAACAGCTTACAAGATCTCTCAACAGCCCACAAGGTCTCACACAATCTTCCAAACTAACTATCTATAACACAAGTCTTAGACCTATTTGCAATACAAGCTTCAAACCTAGTTGCGACATAAGATTTAGACTTATTTATACGAAGAGCTTAGACAGCAACTCCTATAGCTATTTTAATAATTTCTCTTAATTTAGTATAAAACCCTTAGCTTAAAAAGGGAAAGATAGAAATTTAATAAAATAAAATTTCTAGCTAACTTATTTATATAGCATTTTTTAACGTAAGTAACAAGATATATATTAAAGTATACTATATACGCTTAAAAAGAAAAATTTCATCAAGACTTTATACTCCTCTAAATTTTACATTTTAATTCTAAATAATTAAATATATAGAAAACGACGGTGACGCGGGTATCTAGCATGAAGCCGTCGTGTATGAGCCGCTGAACCTCCCAGCCGACGCTCTGGTTCGTCTGTTTGGCCACTGCGGCCGCCTGCTGCTTGAGCGCCTGGTACGTTTGCTGTGTCTCGGACGCCGGCCTCGCCGCTAGAGCCGCCTTCATTGTGAGGAGTCCCCAGGCCCAGGCCAGGCACATGCTGAGCAGCCCCGACACGGCGGCCAGCACGTAGATGAAGAGGATGCTGGCCGGCGGCACAATGTACAAGAGAACGGAGGCGAAGAAGGCGCCGAAGCCGATGTTGCGGAGCGCAGGGCCGATGAATATCAAGACGGTTGACACCCAAATGGCGGCCCAGCAGCGAAGGACGAGCTTGCCGTCGTGGGCCCATCATATTCCGCGAGCAGCGTCATTGGAACCTCGGACCCTCTTCACTACCTTTTCTGGGAATGCTTGTAGGCGTCATTGCCGGCTCGCTTGCCATTGTCGCTCGCACGAAAATGTCTCAACTGCCCATGACAAAGGGGGGAGAGAATGAGACTGACCGGTCAGACCAGGTACCGATCCCAAAAGGTCGATTGCCGCTCATGATGGTAGGGAGCGTTCTACTGCCGATAGGGCTATTCATCTTTGGATGGACCTCGGCACCGCACATCCCGTGGCCTGGCATGGTCATTGGGAGCTTACCGGTCGGGGTCGGCATCATCATGGTGTTTGTTCAGTGCATGAACTACATCTTGAATGTCTATTCTCATGTTGCAAACAGTGCTCTGGGGGCTAACACGATTGTCCGCAGCTTCTTTGCCGCGGGCTTTCCCCTCTTCGCGGCATACATGTATCACGGCCTGGGCGTAGCGTGGGCATCCAGCGTGCTGGGCTTCGTGAGCATCGGCATGATACCGATCCCTATTTTATTCTGCGTATATGGAGCTCGGGTCCGGTCGTGGTCCAGGAATACCGTCAGTTGAGATTGCTCAATCTTGAATCGATAATCTCATAATACTCATGAACATCCAAATTCGCGGAATGATTTAAGCATGATGAAGGGTACATGTAGCTTGGTGATTGCTATTCGTAAAAGGGCCTCAAAATGTCTGCGAAATATGCCCGACACACTCATAAACTACTGACTTCATGGACACCTGTTCAGCATACGAGCACAATATCACAGTCATGGTCACGTCAAGCGAGTAGGACGCAAGAACGGCTCAAGCCTCAGGACGTTTGTATTCACCCTTCTCAATCATGTCGTTAATCGTCTTCTCAGTCACCATCATGGCCTCGACGCCAGCTGGCGTTCCGCAGTAGACTGTCGCGTGCAGCACGGCTTCCCTAATCTCCACTTCCGTGACACCGTTGTTGATGGCTCCGCGCGTGTGAAGCGCCAGCTCGAGCCAGGCCTTTTGCGCAATGATCATACCGATAGCTGTGATTTCACAACCCCGTAACGTTAGAGATCTTTGCCGGCTCGGGTAGGGGTCTAATTCGCTTCTTGTAGAGGCACCCCTGATGACGGTGTGCGTTGATAGGGGTTCGACTTACTCAGGAGACTGCGCTGTTTCCGGTCCAGCCCCGGACGCTGCCAGACATTGCCCCACGCATATTCGGTGATGAGCTCCTGTCCAGGCAGCGTGAAAGGGGTGGCGTTCTGCAATGCACGATCAACGTACTCGCTACCGAGGACGGCCCGCCGGACCTTGACGCCTTCTTGGAAGAGCTCCTTGTGCAGTTCGTCGATTTTTGGGTTTTGAGACATGATGACTCCTGCTTCGCGTTCAAGACTCAAGAGGAAGAACAACCTGGCTTGACTGCAGGAAGATTTGCTGATTTTGTCACTGGTGGGCACTGGCAAAGGTATGAAGCTATCCAAGTTCGAAGAGCAACAAGGCTTATATAATTGGCCGCTCAACCCTCAACTTTACGAGTTGCCCACCCAAGGGTAGGCTGAGGCGAACCGGAGCCTTTTAGACTCGGCGGATTCTTTGGCACGCTTCGGCCAAGCATCCAGATGGGGTTCCGTGACATGATTCTCAGTTCCACCCGTATCCACTCGTCAATACAGACATCTCCACTCTGGGGCCGTGGCATCCTTGCTTATATCGGCATGGTCATATGGTGTCCGGACGAGCGGAGACGAATACGGCGCCGTGGAGCCGATTGCGCCGAATACGGCAGTAGCATTCATGTTCGCGAAAGTCTGCGTTGCAAAGTCACGAAAGAGGATCTTGATTTTAGTTGAGACCGGCCTTGGACTTTACGTACAGAGCTAATTCGACAAACCGGCCATAAACGCTTTTATAACGGCCGGCCTAATGGACCTGCCCATGCGTGTTTGCCTGCCATTTGACAATTGAATCCTATCGGTCAACATGAGTGCTGGACGTAGACTATAAGGCTCCTCGGCATATTAATGCACTCACCTACCCGCGGATATGGATACTGTAGTCGGTTATTGATACAATAGCCTTCTGTATTACGAAGAAAGACACTGAGCGAAGATAACGCTTAGTCGGTCGGCAAATTCGAGAACGATGTAGCAACGAGTGAAGCTGGTGAGATGACCAAGCTTGATGTCGAGTAGGCCCTAGAACACTGCAATCATGACATCGACCTAGCTTATGCTGAGATATAAATGCCTCAATTCTCGACATGCCAAGCGTGATTAGTTGAAATGCCACGACACATAACATCACATCGAAGATACTGAAGAAATAATAGTTGAATAGAGTACTTCAATTTTTCTATATACAGGATTCAAGCAGATTGCGATTCATAGTTGCGCCTGCCCAGATTACTGTTCGTCAATGATCGTTTTGTGTTTTATTCTTGTAGCACACTAGCGAACAATGATTCATCTTGTTCCTTGCTGAAAATCATGCACCAAAGCTTTCCTTACCAGTCCGCCCATGTGTTGAGACATCAGGCAAATTGTACTCGCTCCGTCTTGGCCCATTGCATGCCCTCCTTTGAGATGGCGGATCGACTCGGCCGCCTCCAAGCGAGCGGGCTGGACTGTACCTGGCTCGCCATCTTGGGGGCCTCGGCCGCTTGCAGCTCAGACTTGGCCAATTCTAGAGCAGCGCGTGCCACGGCATCTGTGTCCGCGAGAGTTACCGAGTTGACGCCCGGCCGAGCTCCGGCAGCTGTGACCCAGTGGACGCCCTCGGTTGGGACACCGATGGCGAATCGCCTTGCGTGAGCGCGGCCCTTGGAGTCAATAAGTCGATAAGGGCTGTGTGTCACATCAAGCCCACCCGTCTCGTAGCCGTCAATGACATGGGGTCGGCATTGGCCCGTCTTCATGAGGTGGGACAGGAGCTCGTCGGCCGTGTGTCGCAGATTGGGCTCAGGCAGGCGCGCTTCTATAAGAGTCGTCACTCGCACAGCCGAGTCTGGCAGATCCGGCGAGCTGGCATACCAAGCTCCGTCCTCGGAACGCACTTGGAGACGCGGTCCCAAGACATCGAGGATCCCGGCCTCGATGAGTGCAATCATTTGCTCAATGCGCAGCCGGGGAGGTCCGATGGACAGGAAAGCGTTGAGCGGAGTGTACCAACGGTCGAGATGGTCACGTCGCGAGGCGCCAGAGAGGCCCGAGTGATCCACGACGAGACGAATCTCGTTGCGCAGGTCGCGCATGACGTCGAGAGCTGCCTTGAGGGGGCCGTCTACGTTGCCCAGTCGCGCCTCCTGGGCGTCCTCGCGAAGGTAAGTGAGCATCCACTCCCTCCAAGTATCCTGAGAGGCTAAGCTCTGCTCATCGTACGGCTTAGAAATGCGATCCCATGACCAACGCTCATCTAGGGATACCTCCAGCTCGTCCAGTAATTGTGATTCTTCTACGCTCTTGTGCGGTGTAGCGAGGAATCGAGTGCGGAATTTGCGAGGTAAGGACCCCTTTTGTTTGAGAAGAGCCTCATAATAGACCGTCTCAACCTCCTTGGAGACAATGGGCCAAATCTCTTTCAAAAAGTCGGGCGCATTCTTAGTGTTGGCTCGGTCTCGGAAGCTGGCAATGACGTCTTTCGTGAGAATGAGGGGGAGATGGCGACCGTACGCGCCCTTGCTGTTATCACCACGAGCCTGGTACGGAATACCTCGACGCGATCCAGCATACATGCGAGGTTCTTTGCCGGACGGGTGGTATACAAGGCCCTTCGATGACCGTGTGAAGCGCCCTCCGCGCCCCGTCGTCAGGAGAGCCATGTAGTCGAAAAAGTTAAGACCGAGACCTCGAAGCAGCACCGCCTCCCCGGGAGCAATGGCGGACAGGTCCAAATCGGCTGGGTTGGAGGGTGAGAAGTGACGAAGTCCATTTTGTGAAGCATAATCGGTGATGACCTCATTGTACACCCATTCCAAGTAGCGACCATAGTGGGCGCGTGTCGGATAGTCGTCTGGTCCCAGATCGGGTACGGCATCTTGTGCCCACTCATACAAGCTCGGTCCGTGGCGTATTGGGCCCGAGCAAACAACGCTGTCGTCCGTGAAGAGAGTCACCTGAGATGTGACAGTGTTCATCAAAAGTTCAGTGGACTGGGTCGTGCGCCAGACAACACCGGGTCCTGGAGGTGAGGGATCGACAACGTGAACTGTGATACGCATGCCAGTGGTGAGGAACTCGGCCGCGGAAGCGCAGAGACGTTCCAAGGCGCTGGTTCCGCGAGGGCCGGCTCCGACAATGGCCACGTGCGCATGGCTTGACTTGGAAGGGATCGCACTCGCAAGAGGCGAGGCAAGGTCGGCGGTTGAGTGCGGCATGGCAAAGATGTATCTTTGGACTCAGTCCGAACTCACAATGCTGACTCCTGAGAGGTGGTAATGGTGATGATGTGAATGGAACTGATGCTCGAGTGAACCTTCATAGCCGACCTGGTTGACTTTATACAAGTTAACCAAGCCATGTCTTGCTCAGAAAATGAAAATGACAACGTTCCCGAAGGACCCTTGGCCATGTTCATCTGGTGGTCTATCCGCAGCGGGTCCTGTTCAGGGTTACCATGCTTACTGTGGGCTCGGTCTCGAGGACTCAAACGTACCATGCCACAATCCAGGTTCCTCAGCAGGCAATTCAACTTGCGCATGCTTGCTCGGACCGGCAACTCGCCTTTGCCGGTGCGATTCTGGGCCCGAACGAGACAACGCCAAGGTGGCGAGCCTGTCCATTGCGTGATACGGGCGTTGCGTGATCTGAACACCCCACAAACTCGGTTTTCGTGACACTTGATTATCTGTTCAGATGCCATATCCAATCGTTTGTCACATCCCCTCGATTCAAGGTTTGGTGTGGATAAACATACCCAGCCCACTCAGCCGCATGTGCGTAAAAGATGCTCTCAAGATCATACAAAGGCCATCATCGCCTCGATGGAGGTAAGGTTTACGACGATCGGATCTCGTTAACTCAAGCAGTCCGCAGAGCTCTCTCCATGATGATCGCTAGAAGCAAATAGTTTCATTTCCCGTAGTCCATTAGCCGGAACGTTGTAACAGGGTAAGTCCTTGTTACCCGCCGGAACCGCGGTAAGTTTCGGCGAGAATACATAACGTGGGCCGGTACGGAGACTTCCCTCGCCGTCCTAGCTCGGAGGCCCCTGGAAAACACGATGCGGAGTATCTGACCAAAGGCCATAAAGAGCCGGTCGTGGTTGCATCCCCTAGCTGTGGATGCACGATTACTCGTGTGGACGGCATGCTTAAAATAAAAAATGCATGATATCACGAGCCGGGTGCGGAGGCCTAATTGCCAGCGCAAGCGTCAAAAATCCCCGTCACGTGACATTTTTCTACTCTCTCAGGGCGAAAGAAATCCTCGGTTAAACGGCTAAATACAAACCGGGTTTTCATTGGCTGAAAGAAATGGCCATCACGTGCTCGCGTGTCCGAGACGCGTTGGTCCCCGTTAAGGGATTTCCCGGTGATCTGCCGGATCTGGCGATCTGCCGGATTTCGGCGACTTCGCACACTCAACATCAATCGGCAATAGCTCAACAACCACGCTGCTGATTGACGAGCCCTTTGACTTCCTGAAATTATCAGAAGTATTGAAATTCGAGAAAATATTTAGAGCTTTAATTTGAGAGACAATACGCTGCGATGTTGACATCAAAGCAAGTAACGGTCAAAATAGGATGCCGACAGATTGTGTAAGTGATTTCGGCCACCACAGCAAAAACAGAATTTTATTTACTTTATTCGTAAGCTTTAACCACGTGGGATTCCCCCTATTATATCTATAATGCAGAACTTGGCTCAGGATACTGCGAAAAATGGGGGTCGGAAGGGTGAGCTGAATAACTTCATTCTCCGCAACCATGGTGAGCCAGATTGAACATGATTCGACGCCATGGGCATCCCCTGAAACAAACCCAACAATACATATAAATGTAAAGTTTATTTTAAGCCCGAAGTTCAATGCGCGAGGCTCCCCTTTCACACCTGACAATGAAAGATCCGCACGAAAATTGAGAAATTCGACACCCTACCCTAAAACACGTATAACATGGATGAAAAGGGATTTCTATGCGTTCCTGTGCCTCAGGGGTCTACGACTGAGGAGCTCAAGGCCTTGGCCCGCAAACAATCCACGTATTTCAGATACGGCACGTCATCGCCTCCCGAAACTTTCTTCGCTAAGCTCGGAGAGAGCGCTCGGGATGGCTGGAACTGGGATTCTCACCAATTGAATTTGGGTGGCCAGGCTGCGAAGGAGAAAGTCGCTGAAGCCCAGACCTCTGCCGAAGCCAAGGCTAAGAAAGTCCGCGAGGAACTATGATCAACGAACTTGATGGGTTCGGCGCGGCTTGCGTACGAAAAGTCGGATGGTAGGATGGACCATGGCGTGGTAGACAAAAGTCTGACAAATTGATACTTGCTTGCACAATGACGATGACGCCTTAACTTAAGGCGATATTTTCGCGAAGGATGAACTGGTGTACGAACGCGATTCCCATTCAGACCGGTCGATTACTATAGTGTGTGCTCCTGGCTTTCATGGCGTAACATCAGAGTCAAATTCACAAGAGGTTTTCGATATCATGCAGTGATAGTCACTTAGTACTGAGTCCGCTGGTTCTCATCAAGTGAGTAGCCGAGCGTAGAGATGATCCTTCCCGGCGACCAAGTCGACTCTTTATGAAATGTGACCGTAAGCGTTGCCGCTCACAGATGATATCTACACATTTTGAACTGCGGTGCACATCGGCCAAGGGAGCAAGCGTTGTTGAATGCGTTCGTGGCGTCCTTCGACCCTGCTCGTTTTCAGCAGCTGCTTGTTCGGTGGGTGGCTTGCGACAATATTCCATTCCACAAGCTTGAGAGTCCGTACTTCCGCGACTTAATGGCATACGCGAATAGCGCTATCACCGAATCCGGATGTATTCCGACCCATAGCACAGTTCGCGAATGGATGGTACGGACATTCGAACGTCAGAAAGGCGTGGTGACATAACTGCTTAATCGTTCACTAAGCCGCATTAACATCTCTTTCGATGCGTGGTCCTCTCGTAAATTCACCTCCCTACTGGGCCTGACGGTTCATTTTCTCGACGACGAGGGGAGGTTTCGGACGTTCCTCCTCGGCCTGCCGCGAATTAAAGGCCGTCACAGCGGTGAAAATCTCGCCGACCGCGTGAGCGAGATAATTCACGAATACGGTTTCGAAAATCGCGTAGGATACTTCGTGACGGACAATGCGGAGAGTAACGAATCTTCGAGGCTTGATGTTGACATGACGACCTCTAGCTCGTTACCTTCTCCGCAAGGATCTACTATCGTAGTCCGCCCCTACATCGATTCCCAGCCGACGAGGTGCTGTACCAGATGCCGCAAGGACTTCCCCGAGACTTCCGCGTACTTCAAAGCGTTTAAAAAAGGAGGGTTTGCTGCTACGTGTGTTGATTGCACGGCTACAAAATCTGCTGCGAAGAAGGCCAAAGAACAAAGTGCACAAGGCTTCGTCTCTACAGAAACTGGTGGCCGAAAGAGAACAGTGCTGGGAGATGCGGATCCTGTAAGATCGTGATACTATATATGCGTCAATTGATAAGCAATTGTCAATTGGTGCACCTGACTTTTGCATGGCGTGATGGCGACATGGGACTCTCCAACAGATCCAAATGTGCAGCGGAAAGCGCCTAAGCTTGCACCAAAAGAGCCTGCACGAGATGTGGTAAGCTTGCGCTGGCAACCTAACTGCGGGGGGTACGGGGGGCCGCAGGTCCCTCGTTAATCCGAAGTATCGAGACTACGGGGGCCGCCTTACGGGGGCCGTGTGGCTGGTGACTCCAACACTAGCATTTGATTCGCCCAAACGGCGATACCGCTATCTCTCCAACACCAGCCTTATTTATTGGCCAGTTGTGAATACCAAACTGTCAACAGTTGGTGTAAATCACAAGGGGAAGCATAAAGTGAACAAGTTGAACAAAGTACATAAATTGAATCATAGGAAATGCATGAGATCTCTGCTAAACGGAGTATAAAAACCCTCTATAATTAAAACGCTAACGAAGACGCTAATATTTCTTCTTTAAAGGGGGGTAATTATTATAGAATACTCTATAACGAGGACTAGTAGGGTATTTCCCTATACTTTCCCTACTTTATTACTATATAATTTATAGGAAATCCTATAATAATTAAGCGGGGTATTTTCTAGTACTTTCCCTACTTTATTACCGCGTAATCTACGGGAAATCCTACGATAACTTAGCGGGGTATTTCTTAATACTTTCCCTACTTTATTACTAAGTAATTTTATAAGAAATCCTATAATAACTAAGCGGGGTATTTCTTAGCGCTTTCCGTACTTTATTACTATGTAATCTATAGAAAATCCTATAATAACTAAGCGGGGTATTTCCTAGCGCTATCCCTATTTTATTACCGTGTAATCTATGGGAAATCTAAAGAGAATCTTACGCGTACTCTACTACTAGGAAGATATAATACCTATAGGATAAGTACTAACTCTACCCAAGAATATAATAAAGCGAGTATACTTAGCGTAAAAGGTAGAATAGAACTACTCTAGCTAAAGAGCTACGAGAAGAAAAATACTAAAATATCTATAAGTGATATATAGGATATTTAGGGGATTTCCCCTAATACTTTCCTTTCTCTTTCCTTAGAGTTATATATTTAATACTAGTAATTAACTAGAATAGGTAGGGAGGATAGCTTTTTTAAATCTACGTTATTATATTATATATTCTATCCGGTAATTAGCTCATAAAGTAGGTTAATTCCTACGGTAATTAGCCTAGCTCGCCTCTTTAACGGACGGTAATTAGCCTATACGCTATGGATCCTACTTATCCTAGGGGATACTATAGTATATAATGTGCTATTAACTAGCGAAAAGGATTCTAAAAGAAATATATCTATAAGAAAGCTTTATATAGGAAATTTATAGTATGCTTATATAAGTATATATCTTAATAGCCTCCCTTAAAGGGTATATTTATATATCCTTTAGCATTTTATAGGAAATATATAGGAAAAATCTATTAAGGGTAAAAAATAAAAACCTTTTATATAAAATCGAGGAAAGGTTAAATTAAAAAGAAACCTTCGTTATTTTTATTATATAAGGAAAAGCTTTTTCGGCATTAAAAACCTCTTATCGGAATATATATATAGGTTATTTATCTAAGGATAATTAGTTTCTAAATTTATTAAATTTATTTATACATAATCCCTTGGTAAATATATCTGCAATATTATCTTCGCTACGAATATACAAAGTTCGTATCTTTTATCCTGAATATTTTGCCTAGTATAAAAGTAGGCTATATCTATATGTTTACTTCGCTTATAAAATTCCGGATTCTCTGCTAATTTAATAGCAGCCTCGTTATCTATAAGAATAATAGAAAGTATACAAGGTAAATTTATAGATAAATTTTCTATTATAGTAGTATATATGTGGGAATGGTATTAGTCTATTGTACTCATCTAGCTAGCTCACGTGCGTTGTCACGTGTACGGCTGAGGACAGCTGAGGCCACATAGCTAGCTTCGTGGTCTCCTCCCCCTTTTCTAGATAGACAATCAAGACGAATACAACACCGGGTAATCCCATCTTTGCATGCAAAGAACGCCTGCCAACACTGAATTCAGTGACTGCAGCTTAACCAGTCACAGACAGTTAGGTAGAAGAGACAAATTCCTCAACCCTCGAAGGTGCTATAGTCCGCGTCACTTAACTGTGGCCCTGAGTAGCACTCAGAAGAAGGTTATTTGTGCTAAGAACAAGGAATCTCCCCGCTGGTTTGCCCAGCCGCGCGAGAGCCCTTCCAACTGTTAATTACGATCGCCCGCTAGTCGTCTAGCCGTGAGCACCGGAATTAATAGGCGACCACATCGCAAACAACTAGTAAGAACGTTCGACCCTTGACGTTGAGTAGCAAGATCCCCGTCAGTTCAGTCTGGCCGCGAACGACCTACTTAGTACGCGACGCTCGACCTCCTACTAGCGACAACTCGTATACGAATAGACCAATACGAACTCCTATCGTCTCATTCACTTGATCACGATGACCCCGACCGACCGAGCCATGTCCGAAGAATCCCAGCTCGAAGAAATACATGAACAGATGCAAGCATTAGACATCCAAGCATCTGCGTATCGCCAAATTGATATCAACCTTTGGGACAACGATATCACACCTGACGAAGAGGACAAGATCGCGGTGACGACCTATGTGGCAAGGTTCCTATCAAACGTTCAGTTTGGCAGTGATCAAGGATACGACCTCCTCGGTTACTTCCAACAGCATTTTGAAGATTGGACCGAAGACATATGGGACCGCGCCCAAAATGAGTACAAGAGAGCCCTTAGAAAACTACTAAGGAGAAGAGGTATCTACACAGGATCACAGCGAGGAAAGTTTGCACCACAGTTCTGCCAATTACAAACTACTGATGACCCACCAACCTGGCCACAACAAGAGTTTCTCGATATGGTGTTTGATGAGAAGACATCTGCCCACAGAAGGCAGACAGCATTGATAGGATCAAATGCTTCCACAAGATCCGTTCAGCAACAATCACCATCACCAACTGCTACAAGCCCCCAAGCAGTTCCTACGGTAGTACCACTGCCAAGTTCACCAATACCGGCAACAACTCTTGCTCCAACAGCCCAAGATACACCAGCTCCAACTTCTCTTACAACTCATCCGACAACCTACCACTTCCAGCACCCCGAGCACGTCCAACGCGTCCACACGACCAGAACTATAGCTGATCCCCCTCAAACTATAGTTCTGGAAGACACAAAGCGACCCGAACCCACATCCGAGCCAATATCCCTTGAGGATTATACAAAACTCCCACCGGATGACACCCCGAACACCACCGTCGATAGCGACGTACAGCAGAAATTCATGAAGCTCTGGGATAAAGACCAGAACTATACAGGAGAGCCGTATGACCTCCTAGATGACAAGCTTCGGATCTTTATGAGCATCTGCTATAACATCCAAGTGAAACCGTCCCAATTTCACGCCCTTTTCCCCCGAATCCTAGCTGGAAGAGCCCAAACGTTCTACATTGACGAGATCAAATGGACTACCACGTTTAGGAAGGCATACGATAGCATCAAACAACACTTCGATACGGATGTCAACCATGTCCATTACTACACTGACTGGACCACCACCACATTTAACAAGATCCGTACTGAACATGCTACGAAATCCCTCCACCAGGTACTCCAACTACTCATTGATAAGCTCCGACTATGCCAACGAGCCCTTGGCAAGGACTATGCAGGGAACGTTCCCCTACGTACAACGCTTATCAATGCATGCCGTGGTGTACCTGAACTGGAACATGCCCTCTTTCGACCTGCAGAAAAGATCGAGACACTCTATGCAGATCTCCGATCTTCTGTTGAGACCCATCTTGCCCGACGAACAAACCTTCAATTCTTTCAAAGCCCTGACGGATCATTTGATCACATGGATCCGAACAATCAGTACTACCTCGATCGCCGATACAACAACAACCGAACACGAGGTAGATACGGATACTCAGGACAACGACGCGGATACGGACAAGGCTACAACCGTGGCAGCTACAGGCCCCCAGGCAGTGGCAACTACACCCCTAGCCACACCAACCGCAATTGGACCAAGAAGTGCTTTGTTTGCAGACAAGAAGGTTGCTGGTCAACCAAACACTCTGCAGAAGAACGACAGAAGGCAAGGGATCAACATGTCACACAATGTCATTTCACAGACGAAGAACTCACGGAATTTGGAATCTACATTCTGGACTACGAAGGCCATGAGCTCGACGTACCGAATGACGGTAACGACATGTGGGAAGAAAACGACAACGACACCAACAATCACCCGGAACAGTGGCACGCAAGCCAAATGCTCTGTCAACAAGCGTTTAACCATTTGATCACTGGAGAAGACGCATATTGCACAGAACAAGATACTGTTCCTGCCTCACAATTCATCATCGAAGACCGCTATTCGAAAGACAGATTCCAAGGCATCCTGATTGACACAGGTGCAGCAAAAGTCTCTACAGCTGGCCACTCGCAGTACCTTGCCCTACAGCGAGAAGACCCATCAGTAGCCCTCGTACCAATGAGAAAAGCATGTTCCATCCGCACCGTAAGCTCAGTACGTGTGATTTTCGGGTCCTCGTAGATCTTGATCACAAGTGCCAAGAACTTGGAGAGCATGGTGGGATCTTGACGATGTTCAAAGGACAACATCTTGTGAAGCACAGCTGTCTTTTCTTTGAGCGTCGGCCACGTCCCTTCGGATCGAAACACCCAACCCTCGACCATACTGAGAATCTCTGTGCAAAGCTCAATGTGCATCGACTTTTCCACCAAAGTGGCTAGAACGCTTAGGAACGGTCTCCTGTTGTCTCCAAGGTGTTCCATTCGCAGCGCGACTGTTTGGATCTCCTTGATGATGAGCTTCGTCTGAATCTCGAGGTCGTCTACTAAGTTAGAGGCCTAGCTTATATTAGAATATCCTTTTATATAGTTATATGTATAAGAGATATTGCAATTATATACTATTTTAAAAGAAGGAAATTTATTGAGATATTTCTAAATAGCATTTAATGCCTAGTGTAACGGGCTGAGCCCGTGAGGGTCTCGGCTCCACTCTCGACAAGCCCCACTCGCGTTCTTGAGCTTCGCTCAAGAACTCACTTCGCTTCGCTCAAGAACTCACTTCGCTTCTAGATCTTTCTCTTTTCTTTCTTCCCTTCTTTTCTCCTTAGCTTTAGGATACTCGTCGCAGATGACTTCTATTCGGTCCGTCTGCATTGTTTGCTCCGCTGTGACGATCTTCTGTATCGGAGACACGAACCTCCTGGTTGCACAATTTCTCAAGGCTGCCAGCGGATGTGTCATCGGCAGGGTTTGGAGATTGATGCAAAGTCTTGTCGTAGCCTGTCTGTGTCGTTCCTCTACCGTTTGAATGTTGGCCTCGGCCATGGCCACGGTCGTTGCGACCGTGCGAAACGCGCCCAGTGTGATGGCCTGCGCCCCTACCATCTGTGCCTTGTTCATCCAAGCCACATGTTTCGCACGGAGGGCATGTGTCCAGACATTAGAGGCATAATCCATGGCTGGCGCGACTGTTGCTTCAAAAAGTTGTCTCGACACTCTTGGCGACAGCATCTTCAACCTTCTCAGGCCCATGGCGGCGCTGAGTCC
>KQ030784.1:0-11288 GCA_000956045.1 Hirsutella minnesotensis 3608
TCCACGTGGCAACTACGTTGCTGAAAGGTTCGCGTTTTCCCGCGTCTACTCCCCTTTGAGGAGGCGGCAGCATCGCGCGGACGAGCGATCGGGATCGCAAAATGGTAAAATCCAGATGCTGTATCTTAGGATTACCTGAGACGACTCCTCGTAATCCCTGATGTAAGTAGGTGATCTGAACGGTAGGAATACTCCGGCGACGCTAATGACATGCGGGAAAGTGGGAGAAAACCATCGGCGGACAAGATGCGGGGAAGTAACATAGCCCCCAAGTCGTGAGAACATATTCTGACCTCTGCAGTGTACTGTAGAGGTACGAAAGCCTTCCACTGGGTCAGCCATAAGTACCTAAGCGCAGGTTATGGACTGTGGGAGCCGAAAGGTGTGTCCGGATTTTCGGGTTAACAGAGCTTTGTTGTTGCACAAGCAGATCTGTGTGGCGCAAATGTGGCTACACCGTGTGAACTCCGTGCTCAAAGAACCTGACGAGTCCCTGCCTTCACGCAAGGCGTTTTCTGCCTCAGGCCACAAAGCTACCCCCAAGATGCCGGAAATGGCTGATTGTAGAAGGGTAGAGAAGCGACCCCCCGCCATTTGTCTCAGATTTTTCTCCACGCCTGTGCCACTTTCCCCAGGCACACCCAGGATCGTCCGAATTTTGCGCAACGCGGAAATGCCTGATAGTACTGGACGAGTCCCAACACAAGCAGATTAAGGCTCTTGTTCTTGAAGGCCGCTCAAATGTTGACATTGCGAGGACAGTATCCTGTAGCGAACGAACTATCCGCCGGATTCGCCCGAAGCTGATACGGTTTGGAACGACCAAGGCTCCAACCGTAAAGGGCGGCCCAGAGTGATGACTCCTTTAATGCTGCAAACTCTACAAAAGAAGCTACTCAAACAACCTGATATGTTCCGCGTCGAAATAATTACGTACTTGGCAGAGCTTTTCGATGTAGAGGTGTCGAAGTCGACGATGAGCCGAACGCTTCAAGCCGCCGGCATAACGAGAAAGACAATCCGCTGTGTAGCTGAGCAGCAAGATCCAAATTTACACAACTTATACCTACAGAAGCTCCATAGCCAAAAGGTCAAATCCTACCACATGGTTTTCGTCGACGAATCGGGCTCAGATAATTGCGATGGGCGCCGGCGTTGGAGATGGGCTGACAAGGGCACAAGACCCGTACACACTCAGGATTTTTCATGAGGAAGGCGATTCCAGATCCTCCCAGCGTATACTCAGGACGGCATCATTCTAGCCAGTGTGTATAGTGAGCCGACTGCGAGCACTATTTTTGAAGGTTTCATAGAGTAACTCCTCCATCACTGCGGCAGTTTTCCAGAGCAGGTCCGTTCTCGCCTGGGACAAAGCATTATGGCACCTGACAGAAAGATTCAAGCAGATGTGCACTGAGGCGGGCGTACGAACCATCCCCCTACCTCCGTATTCGCCACGCTTCAACCCTACTGAAGAATCCTCCGCGGAGTTGAAGGCGTACATTGAAAAGCACTGGTCTAAACACCAGAGCAGAGACGGCGAGACTTCCGCGCTTTCCTCAAGATCTGCGTGGAGATAGCAGCTCGTTCCCTCTAACTTGCATCATCGACTTGTGCGCAGCTCCACCCACAATACTGCCTTGCCTCATGGGGACATGCGCGTCGTGCTCGGCCCGCATTTCTGCCTCCGTCGTCCGTGCCAAGAAATGAGTCATTTGCTGCAGTCGTGAGGCGCGTCGTGCTCGGCCCGCTGCCTATTTCCCGCTTTTCGCATATCAGGGTCGTAAGTAGCCGAATGTGGCTCACGTTACCTGGGTCTTGTAGAGGTACGAAAGCCTTACTGGGTCAGCCATAAGTACCTAAGCGCAGGTTATGTACCTTATTTCACAAGTCACCAAAAATCCGGACACACCTTTCGGCTCCCACAGTATGAGTGAACGAATTTGGGATCCTTGCCGCCCGACCTTGCCAGGCAGCAGCGGTCGGACTTACCATCCGCGTCATCTCCGATATTCTTACGATATGATGGATTTTCTGCCTCCGTCGTCCGTGCCAAGAAATGAGTCATTTGCTGCAGTCGTGACTGCAAGAAGATTGGAGCCTCAGCTTCAGATGATCGGTAAGACGACGGATCTTCACTTTTGCCCAAAAGTCCACATTTAGAGGTTAGGTTCAGCATCCGGTCCCTCTCGCGAACCCGGTTGGATCTACGATTCGTGGGCAAGAAGGTTCCCACAGCCGAGTCCACTGCCCCGCAACTTCCCATCTGTTTTTACATGATGTCCTAATGATGAATCGCCCGATGAGCCGGACGTATTTCGGTTGGCAATAACGGGCTGCATCCGATGCAAAACTCTTCATGATGTAGAAGTCATGGTGAAAGATGTCCGAAGCCCTAAGTCTGTAATCATAGTTGCGAGTTTGTCATACTACTAGTGGTCAATCACGCGGACTCACTGGGAGACGAAGGCGCGGCTCGTCACCTTTCCCATACCGGCTCCACACCCCCTTCAAGCTGCCAGAGCCTCGGTTCTACTTCCCATCATACAGTAATGGTTCTTTGACATTCAGGACAGCCAAGTAGCATCTACTTCCCAATATGCGAGACCTAAACTGGATCAGGACCTCGTTTCGGCCCTGGCAGAGAGGATCCGCTTACGTTGTTCATGCACCGTCTAAACATGCATTTATACGATTGGTGCCAAATCCGAGCAGAGCCGATGCCTGGTATACCGTGCCATATGTACAACACTTTACGTACAACACCGATACTGTATAGGCTCTTAACGTCGGCTGTTCGAGGGACTTTGTCTCTAAATCGGGGAGCTCGACAACCCCAATGACTCGTAGCTTCGCGTAGAGTGCGGGGAACCGAGACATGAGGAAGAAAATTACACATCTGGCCTAACTCATTGCTTTGGATGAATTCAGACGTGACGAATGCGCCTTCTCAGCTCAGCCAGGTTGTCGCTCGGGTCTCTGCGATGCCGCACAAGGAAGAAACGTTCATGGGGGAAAATGGTCGCGTAAAGCCAAGGGCAGACCCTCCCGAAACAAAACCGCATACTCGCAAGCTTTCTGAGCTCCTGGAACACTTTACTTTTTCTTACTCCATCGCCGCAGCTGGGAGGTTCGAACCCCGTGGTACCGTGATGAAGACTTCCCCCATCGGAGAACGTAGGTGCAAATGGTAGAGCAGAGGTCGAAAAAAACACCTTTCTTGGCTCGCAGCTGGCTATACGAGACCTAGCTCTTCGTCTCTCCTAAGCCGAGGCATCCCGTAAGTCTTGCTTCATCAAATTCCCCCAACATTGTCATGTGAGAAATTTCCTGTCCCCCACCTCCCTGTCCATTAAACTCTCTCGAGGACCGAGAAGGGGGCACCATGATCTCTCCGCTGCATTACTACAATAAAGCGGCCCACAATAGTTACAAGAGATATCGACGTTGCATTATTGCAGCTGAACCTGCGTCGATGGTGGAGATCTTCTCACCAGAATGCGTGCCTCTAAGTATGACTTTCGAATGTCCGTCCTCGTACAATACCAAACAAAGGTTTCCTGCTTTTCCTATATACCACTTTTTGACAGCGCTTGCTTCGTCAGGTTTTTAAAAGAACCCCCCCTCGGACAAATCTGAGGCTGGGCTCGGCTGCAATTACCCCATCGCCGTGAGCATGGTAGCTTTTCCCGGTTTATTAGTATAGCCGCGCACACTCCTTTCTCCTCTCGATGGACGCACCGCTCGAACATTTTTTTTTGGGGACAATCGTTAACTCCATCCAGGGATGCACGAAATATTATCCGCCGCTCACAACCTCGGCTTGCATTTAGAAAACAGCGAACCGCTTACGACAGAGCATCAGGACGGCTCTGAAAGACATTTTATTTGCTTGGTCCCAGGATGCTCACAGACGTTTCCTGACGAGGAAAACTTACGTTCTCATGTGAGAACCTGCATCTGGTTACGGGACGGGATTCCTGACCTACGAAGAGTAGTTATCACGGGAAGGGGAACTGCACAAGAAGATGCAATGCTCCAGTTTGCGTTACTAGGAGGAGTAATAGATGGGAACGACAGCAAGAGTGCGGAAGCTTCCACACTTAGTGAACTTTCGCCAATGTCGCCTCACGTCTCATCGGACTTCGAGGTCCTGAAGGACTCTGTTCAAGCGAATACTCCCCGGTCACAGCCGGTTTACGACCGCAAAAATAGCGCTGAGTCGAGAAAATCTCGTGCCGAATCTAACAAAACTATTCTCACAGAAGCCTCGGGCCCAGGTGCAGAGCTTCCAGAACCAGAGCCACAAAACATGGGACTGGATCAACGCCGGCACCTGCCTTCCAGACGGCGGCGAAAACAAGCCGAGTTCAAATCTGCAGGTCTCCCCCAGAAGAGGTCCCATCGAGCCTGTCAGGCGTGCAGAAAACGGAAATCGAAATGTAGTGGGGGTCGGCCCTGTGGGAGGTGTCGAAATCAGGACATCACTTGTTTGTAGTTGGCAGCAAAGAATGACTTCAAAACTTGAAGACTTCGATGAATTAAGTGAATTACTTGGACATGGTTTGGAGAGTGAGATCAGTGATCTACTTTAAGTAAAGCGGCAAACAGCCTTGAGCGGAGATGCTTTTATTAGCTAGCCATATGTCATAGTCGACAATCGCACCCTACTATTAAAAGATTAGTACTCGCAACTGTTTTCCATAAACATAGCCGGAAGTTTCATGCTTGGATTCATAGATCATTGTTGCTAAGATGCACCTCTGAGGGAAGATTGTTTCCTATAAAACGTACTTCGTCGCTGCTGAATTCCCGTCGGGCAGCATTTCCAAGATCATGTTTCGCACTCTTGCTCTTACGATCATCAACAACTGCACAAGACCTCTATGGCCCGCCATAGCGCGCAATTCAGATATCCCTTTAGCCAACGACGTGATTAGTCCTGGTCTCAAGCTTGAACCCTTGGCATCAGTCGACGTTCAAATTCAATTGCCATGGGCCGGAAGAATTTGGGCAAGGGACCGCTGCGCTGGTGACGATGGAACTAACTGCTTGATAGGAGACTGCTCTTTTCCATCCTGTTGGAACTCGTCATCATCTAAAGTAACCTTATTGGAAGTAGCCGCGGTAACTGAAAGGATGTTTTACGACATAAGCCTCGGTCAGTATCAACCTCTGTCGACCGCCTCGAGATCCACTTCATTAACGTCACGCAGTGGACGCGTACACGACCGGAATATCCGTAGAGCCGACTAAAGGATCGACCGAAAAAAGTTGCAAGGCCGTGATATGCAATCCTCCTCCGTTTCTAGGCTTGAAAGCTGACAAAACCATTTGCCCTCCCTCTAACCTAATGTATGCAGGACCGATGAGCCGCGCCGTTCATGGCCAAGAGTATAAGAATGCAATTGGCTGTGTATCTATGTGTAAAAAGACCGGATTGCCGGAAGACTGTTGTTCTCACGATCTGAGAGGTGTATGCAAGCCTAGGAACCCGTGGTTTGAAGAGGTATGCCCAGGAGCCTACAGCTGGGCCCATAGAGACGAGTTATCTACATTCAGCTGCTCGACACCGGGATTAAGAGTGACTTTCAGCTGCCCAAGCGCCTAAATCCACAAAAGCGATGAACGACTTGTTGAACAAAATGTTGAAAAACGGAAGTAATCATTCTTACTACATTCAATTCGCGGAGGATCTTGTATCCCTGTATGTCCCCTTATGTAAATTGAAATCCACAGAAATGGTATGACCTATAAGAAACGTCTCACCGCACTCTTGGACACGTATCTCGTCCCCTGCAGTATTGCCAGGTACTCGCACGAAATGCTCAGCTTTGTTTACCTTCCAGAATGTCGGACATTTATAACCATCTTCTTCCGTAGTTAAGCTCATAAGCTAAAGCAGCAGCTGTCCCGGTGCGGCTTAGTATGATGTGTTCCGATGGTGTAGTCTATGCCGGAAGCTCGGCACAGTAGCTGGGAGGACGCAGATGTCTCCCTTCATAGATGTAATGGTGGTGGACGAACTCAGGGATGACCTTGCTCTCCTGACTTGGGCGGCAGCGTGAACAGACATCATTGATGATTACTCTGTTGCCACTCACCCAACAGTGCACGTACATCCAGAGAACATCAGTGAAGCCCCCTCGGATCTTGAGGGTTTTGCGGTGCCTGTGACATTTAATGCACACGCGCATCCTTATTTCTGATGGCATTAGGCTGCTTAAGCACACGGCGAAGGATCCCGGAGGAATTTGGTCGTCGTATACTCAAGCGACGTCCGTCCTCAGCAATTATAGGTGAGTGAAACGATGCCAGAGGAAGATGAGCAACTTCTGACAGGCTTAATTCGGGCCGCTTAGTGCTGGTCTATGATTGATCTCGGATCATCGTACAGTGCATGGGGAATATCCCGAACCCGAAGATGGTTGGCGACCCATGACCCGACAGTCATAATAGAGCCAGCACGGTCAGACGCCTCCGCTCTTGCTACTGTACATGGGATGTGGACTTATCAGCGAAATCCTTAATGAGACCGATTCTGAATACTTGCGTATTGCTACAGTAGAATGGCGATAGCAGTCTAATTTAGTACCGTCTTGTAGATGAGTCGAATAATCTCCATACTGTGCAATACAAGAGAACGCCTCCAGTTTTTTAGGACCTTGCGAAGGGTCATCCTTGCAGAGCTCCAATAATAGAGTCTCTCCAGCACTCAAAATGATGGTTCAATTCGTCCCCTCTGAGATTACAATTTTGCAGGATTATTGTACCAAGCACAGGAACTGATTAATCGCATGAATGGTAACGTCTAAGCAAGCGACTAGTGGCAGATTCCATTTTCCCCTTAAGTTTCCGATTGAATGTGTGAGTAGATACTTGGTGGATTTCCTACATCTTGCTTGAAAGTGGTATCTTGCTACTGTACACCCTGAAATGTCCATGACATCATGCGTTTGTGTGAAGGGAGGAGCTGCGACCAACGCTTCGCTCAAAGAGAATTTCTTCCGCATTAATTTGAGGTCCCACCACTACCTTGCTGCACATCTTCAACAGGATCAGTCCAGCACGTTTACATGCTGAATGATCCTTAGACTGCTAAGCTTGCCTAGCTCTTTCCCAATCTACGTCGCAAATTTAACAATGGACAGCACGGCTGTGGATAATCCATCCGACCAAGATCTGCTTAACCTACCTCCCGGATCAGCACGAAAATTTTCAGGTTTAGCACACACAGATCTAACGAGTCATGATTTCGCTGGTTACTTCCGTCTTCACCCGGAGAAAAAGATCCCTTGCAAGCCCCTGATCGAGAGAAGGCGGCAGAAATGGAAACGAGAGATCTTTCGTCTGCTCCAGATGGCTGTACCGAATTGCCCATCGGACGAGCTTGGCGTCCTACATGTTCGTGTGATATCCTAACCTTGGCCTCAATCTACCGTATTCATTAACTAAAGGACTGATTCATGACTTAGGCGTCCCTGCAGTACATTCAATACTTACAAGGAAAGCTTACGGCGCTCAAAGTCAATACAGAGAGGACCCTGACCCCATCGCTATCCGGCTACCAGTTGTTCCAGTTTATAGAAGAAAGGCCCGATGTTGGGAAGAAGACACAACATGAGATGACTCACATGCAACTTGCCTAGAGTAACGGGGCTGAGTCCACGGCCCTGCTCTCGCTTCTACGCCGCATGATATCCACTTCTCCCTTGCTAATGCCGCCATCTGATTACTCTCTATTGCCGTCCATATCGCTTCCCCTATTCGCTATCAACACCCACTGCACGATCTGGAGCCAATATGCCGCAATGCTCCTCTTCTTGTTTTTGATGTGCGAAAATACAGCAGACTAAGGGGAACGCTGTTGCTCAAGCTTGGGGGGTTATGTGGCAATGAATGTATTACACGATATCTATCGTTTCAAAGTCCACTGAAAGAGTTACCGAGATGGGGGATAACCCTCTCGCGAATACGAGGAAAGGTGCAGGAAGAATCTGGCAGAACATCGAGGGGTACAGCCGGGAACGAGAACTTCCGTAAGCAGAAGGAGTAGCTGCAGTTTGTCGTATGTCGTATTTTCGTCAAAGTGTAAGAGTATCCTGATCATTCATCCAAAAGTTTATCTTTCGCCTTGGCGTTCATGGACGGGCAGGGCAGGATGCAGCGCGGAGGCGCTGAAGTTGCAGCAGCTTACAGTGTGTGCTGACATAGTTTGGGCTCCAGTGCTCCGTCCACTTGTCAGTCGCCGTATTACTATGGAGCCTGTTGTTTTTTTAGAGGGTCAAGTTCATTTGGACCAGCTTCATTCGCTCCTCTGATGCAACCTGCAGTGCGTCGCCGGTCCCGTTCTCGTGAATATTTTGGTCAACGTCGGCAGCCATATTGACCAAGCCAACATATTCCCTACACGTAAATCGCTCTTAGCGACTCCAATTACGGGGTCAAGGCATATAGAGATAGTTGCGATTACATCATGGAGGATTCCACGAAGCTATTTAGTTATCGAACACGGATCGAGGAGTCATTTGTACGATCGATACGGGCGTAGCATTACAATACTGTATCTAAGCTGCCCGCAGGGCGGAGACTCCTCCCGCTACCTTCAACATCACGACTAGAACATTCAGATACTGCTCACCGCTGCGTATTACACGAATCAGGGCTACTGTACAGTAGGTTCGATCATCGAGTATATACGATGGCCAGTCCAAGGAAACACTTCATGGGTCACGTAAACGTGAATTATAGTCTTGCACCCATAGAGGACCCGCACCCAATGTTCTTTGGCGATACTCACATGTTCTCCATTTCAAAGGATAGAGACCGGAGACATATTGGACAGTCGTTTTTGGTATCATCTTTCACCGAACCTTGATGACTGAACCATTTGCCGCGCTACCGTTTCTCTCGCTGTTATCAGCTTCTAATTTGTCCTTGAGGTTGGACTAGAATAACCGCTCTTTTCGTCCCTCCCCGAGAAGTCTCTATTGAGGCGGGATTGTTTAAAATGACCGAATTTCAACCAGCGACTTTTATTCGGCTCAACTTTACTAATAGAAGACTACAACCCCGCGACGAAGTCTTTCTTCATCGGTCTAAGCGGCAGTCCCTTCTGGAAGGATCCACCAAGGATGAGAACAAGGAGAAGGCACTGCCGCCTGAGCCATCTCGAATGCTTTCAATGCATAGCAGAAAGCATCGCAGGTGCGAAGCAGAGGGCTCGAGAACACTCTACTGTCCGGACGAAAGCGATGTTCTAAACTTCTTCAACCAATCAACCCAGATCCCCGACTGTTACCAACTTGCTTCACGGCCCTGGCCAATACTCAATTTTCACCCGGACCAAGAAAAGCTGCAATTGAGCGAGGCGGCGTCACAGGTCGGACGGATCGCGGGACATTGCAAATCTGATCTCATCTTCGTCCTTCAGATTAATCAAGAAGATTTGCATTCAAATGACCGTCTCATCTCAGCCGATCTTCTCGCCGGCTTCGGCTTGTCTGCTCTTCCTTTCGCCATCTGCTCGTCATTGTATGGTGGTATTTTCGATGAGAATGGCTGGTGCATTCATAACCACACGTCCCTGCCAAAGGGCTTTGTACATGGTTTCAGTAAAGCAACCCAAGTGAAACCAGGGAAGCCAGAAACCTTCATAACAACATTTCTATACGAAAATTATACCGGTATGATGCACTTTAGCAACATACGGTACTTCCTTGAGCAAGAGACGGAGAGTCTGCTGGAGATGCTCTGCCTCCAAAAGTCAAGGTTCTAGCCGAGGCGGCCTCTGTAACAAAGTACAAGCGCCTAGTGACAGGATTATCGGATATGCCGCTCTACGAGGCCTGGAAGCGATACATTGGATAGCCGTAACGACTTCATCAGCAGAGTTTGACGAGATTTACTAGAGAGATTGTCCACGTTTCTGTTTCTAGTTCTTAAGTGTGAGATTATCGTTCCATAAAAACTTTGGCCTACAAAAGTCTCGCCTAGCTTTTGTTGGGTGGATGATCGACATTTTGTGACATGAGCGTTGCCCGGTCAAGGATATTTCAGAAACTCGGAGATGCGCGCAGTACGTATTGTTGATTGATGAATCGCTTCTTATGCTGATGCTTCAATAGCATCGGTGAAATGGACTGTTCACGGCTACAATTCTGAAACCGTAAGGCTGCCGCGGTTTGAAGCCTGACCTATGGGAATGCGTCGGTCGATGATCCCTCTCGAGGTACAAAATTCGATCGTGTTGAAGGATACCGGTGGGATCTAGAAGGTTCCACGGACAAGACGACTGAGTCTATGTTGTTGTAAGGCGCATTTTCACGACGTAACAGAGAGTGAAGAACGGGGGCCAGTGATTCAATTGTTGATCTCTACAGAGCTTCCTCAAGTCCCGCGAAGTCGCCCTTCTTATCCTTCAACCGACCTCCGTAATGTCTCGGAGGTCTCTAAGCGTCCTGCGCGTGACAGTTGTCCGTGTCTATCTAGCTACCGAAGGTGATGATAGCCAACTCTCATATAGACTCAGTTGTCTTGTCCATGGAACCCTCCAGATAACACCGGTATCCTCCAACAATCTGTATAGACTCTGATCATCATCAATCTATAGCTAGGTAAACAAGCACCAATAGAACGTTCTCTCATTAATTTCCAGTCCGCAGGTGTGAACAACAGATCATCTTCGAAACATCGAGTGAAATGAGCCTGGCCAAGTCCCTTCGAATCAAGACTAGCATGAGTGAGGGGACCAAAAGGGACCGCATTTCGAGCTTACCAGCTCTGCCCCTTGGAGAACTTGGCTGTGCCAATCCTAGACGCAAATCCCACGTTAGCCTCGAGCTTGTCGCACGTTGCTGCTGTAAGTTGACTATCTGCGCCGCGGCCTCTTCACTACAGCTTCGCGTTCTCGCAACTTTGCGAATCTTCTTGATCTGTTCGAACCGCAGCAAGTGCCGTTGCAACTCGTTTTGCCGGCCGGCACGCCAATGATCTACATCGGGCCAGATCATCGGGATTGGGGTTTCCGGTGGCGTTTTGTCGGCACCTCGTACCTCGAGATATTCAATTCGCGCCAGACCGCCAGCCATCGTGCGCATAAACCTACGAGGCAACGAGCTCAGACAACAACCGATCATCTGCTCCTGGGCTTCAACGACTGGCCCGGTGGATGTGGTCTTCACTTATTCACCGCAGTCTAGCCGTAAGCACACCCGAGCTACGACCGACGTACGTCTATTTCTACGACGCAATCACCGCATTTGCGAAGACCTTTACTACCCACTCGC
>KQ030785.1:0-17128 GCA_000956045.1 Hirsutella minnesotensis 3608
CACGGACGACCTTGGATATACGTACGAAGGCCTTGAACAGGACACAGAGAGCGTGCTCAACGCGAAACGTGACGACTCCTCTCAGGCCACAGAAGAGCCATCAGCCCCCAGGCTCGGATATAATAAGCAAGATAAATCTGGCCTCAACCAACAGGAGCAACAAGAGCCGCAGATCATAATTTCTGAGCAAATCCACGCAACCTACACAATCTTCACGCAGCAAACCCATCAGCCATCTCCGCTTCCGCAGCCGTCTTCGGAAGAATATAAGCGTCGTGCCAGGAGCAAAGTCACCAACCTTTACGCTGGCCCGGCTCACAAGAAGAAGAGAATAGTCCATCGGGCCCACGTCAACTATCGCGTCGAGGAACTGCCGGATCGCCCCTGTGTTATTGATGTGTATCTTTGCGGATTCTTCATCGGCAGTATTGCCGCTTTAGGCCACCCGCATAAAGGATCTCTTTCTGCAGCCTTACCTCTAAATGAAGCTGTCGAAACGTGCAACAAGCAGGGAATTAAGCCTGAAAACTATGATAGCCATCTCAGCTTTTCTATCAAGTCGGTAGGTTCATCATATATACCACAAACTTATTTGGATTCGCGTCATTTGATGCTCTCGCGTCAGCAAACTATCTGACTCGCAGGCATAGGCTAGCGGCAAGAACGTTCCACTTGACAAGGTTCCAAGCCTAAAGTCACAACTTGAGAGTTTGCTAGAAATTCCGGCAGAGAAAGAGGGCGATTTCCCTACAATCCGCAATCGGCAGAAGAAACACGCTCCTGTAAAGCAGTATAAGCCACCGCAGCCCAAGTCACCACCTTGTAGTTATGCGGAGGAGTCGTACGCCACGGCGTGCCCACAACAAACCTCGTCGTACGCCACGCCGTACCCACAACAAACCTCGTCGTACGCCACGCCGTACCCACAACAAACCTCGTCGTACGCCACGCCGTACCCGCAACAAACCTCGTCGTACGGAGGCCACAGAGCGCAGCCCTCGAACGACGATGATGACGCCCCCAGTGGCGGCTACCGCCGTTCCCTATATGGGGCCTAGTAATATCGATAAGGAATACAGGCAGTTCCCGAAGGATTTTCGTTGGAAGAGACTGGTTGTCTCTGGATGGTTCTATGGTGGTGTTGATATTTATCACTTGATCAGCTATGTCTATTTAAGACATAGCCGTCCACTCCTTTCTGTAAGCTAGATTAGACAACGATCAATAGATCACTCACCTCCTTTCCCAGTCCGATGGTGCGGCCAACCATCGCCCAAATCGCGACTGGACACAAAGCCCAAATCTGGTCCAAAAGACCCGATATTGACGGCAAATTACTCCTTAAAGCCCCAGAAACTCAAGGAACTGTCTTGTGATTGCTGATCGAGATTCTTCATCTCGTCGTTGACTTCTTCATCTTGGACCATGATTGACCAATGGGAATTTCGCGGTCAAAACTAAGCCGTTTTTGAGTTTTGCGGTCAAAACTTAGCCTATTCCAGCCTAGTGCACGCAACCCGGGGCTTTAGTGCCGTTAAGCCACATGTGGGGAATCGGATTCTGGGATATTTTTTGGTGAGCGTTGAGCGTTTATCGGTTTTTGGCGTTTTATGCAGGGGCAAATAGCGTGGAAATGCGTGGAAATGGCCTTTCCCTCGCTCGTGGAGCTAAGCAGATCAGGCGCCTCAATGAAAACTCACTTTCCCGTAACCATGGTGCAACCCGACAAAACAGAGACGATGGCTACACCAGAGAAGACCCCTGTTCCGGAAATATTTTCGGCATACCGAGAATGGGCTGACGTCTTTTCAGAAGAAGAGGCGGCAAGATTGCCTCCACTCTCTGGGCGTTCCCACCCGATCGATCTCGAGGATGGGCAAATACCTCCTGCCGGGCCAATCTACAACCTGTCAGAACACGAGCTCTTGGTCTTACGCGAATACATTGCCTCAGCCCAGAAAAAGGGCTGGATACGACGATCAATCAGTCCTGCTGGCGCTCCGATCCTCTTTGTGCCTAAAAAGGGAGGCAAGCTTGCGGTTGTGCGTTGATTCAACCGTGGACTAAACAAAGTGACTAAGAAGAACCGGGCAGCGTTGCCTTTAATCTCGGGCATCTTGGACCGACTAGGCAGGGCTAAGCTCTTCACCAAGCTTGACTTAAAAGACGCATATCACCGGCTCCGGATTCGTGAAGGAGACGAGTGGAAAACAGCATTCAGGTGCCATTACGGCCATTACGAATACCAGGTCATGCCATTTGGACTGGTCAATGCTCCCGCATCATTCCAGCAATACATCAATGACGCACTGGAGGGCTTGGTCGACATCATCTGCGTTGTCTACCTAGACGACATCCTCATCTTTAGTGAAGACCCGGAACAGCACGAGGATCATGTGAAAGAGGTTCTGCAGAGATTGCGAAAAGCAAAACTCTATGCCAATCTGAGCAAATGCGAATTCTCGGTCAAGAAAGTCTCCTTCTTGGGATTCTTGGTTGATGAAGAAGGGATTCACATGGAGAAGGAGCGGGTTGATGCTATCGCAGAATGGCCAGCGCCTCGTTCCGTCAAAGAAATCCAGACCTTCCTAGGCTTCACCGGATTCTATCGACGTTTCATCAAAAACTACAGCAAGATTGCATCTCCATTGACCGATTGTCTGCGCAAGCGGGCCAAGGGACCCCTGATACTCGGAAGGAAAGCATTGCAAGCTTTCGAGGAACTCAAGAAGGCCTTTCAAGACGGTCCTATTCTCCGACACTTTGACCCTTGCAGACCGATACGCATAGAGACCGACGCATCTCAGTTCGCGATCGGCGCAATTATCTCACAACTGCATGCTGACCGTTGGCATCCAGTGGCGTTCTTACTGAAGTATCGTTAGGTTTGTTCTCGGATGGCGATGGCGAGGACCAAGCGCTGCAAGACACCGGTAGGCTCAAGGAAATGGACAAAAGAGGAAATGATGGCATACCTTGCTTGACTGGCGTAAGTCAGAGAACGACCGCTTTGACCGAAGAACTGCCGTGCAGTGACACGGTAAGGGATTTCCGGCGACTGGTACAGGCGCGGGGGCCCGCGCCTTTAACGTGCCACGGGGGGGCCCGCGGCGCTCATGTAAGCACCGCCGCCCCAGGTGGGGCCCCGCGGCGGACGGATGTTGTGGCCGCAAAGATTGTCGCACAGCGAGCCAGCTCCATGCCGCGTACCATCTTCACTCAGAATAGTTGCCGGCGGAAGTTTGGTACAATAGCCCGCGTATCAATGTCGAGAATCTGCATGCGCAGTGCTTGGACCCTGTCGAAGTCAGAGCTCAAACACAGGCCGCATAAACCAGTCAGCAGCCGCGTTTACAAGGATTCTGCACCACAGAGCAGGACTCTTGCCGCACGGCATAGGTGCATAACTAACTGGCGACCGGGCAGAAGGTCCCCTATGAATGGGGCAACAAAGACTCTTGATTTCTATTTAAGATACTGGTTGATTGTGATACCATAAATACTGATCACCATCCGTTTAACAACGGATCAGTTCCGTGTTGAGACGGCGAGTGAACGTGATAGCTCTCGAGCCACCTGCTATTGACAACTATTGCGTGTGTATAAAGAGCTGCGCACTGCCGTGCACCTAGCTCTTTCTCTTCAAGGTAACTCTTAATTAAACGATGCCAACTGTGATCCCTGTAGAGCCAATTGTATATGTACGGTATATAGGGGGCCCATGGCCAACGGCCAGAAATGGGTACGTACTTGAGAACGAAGGTCCTGCCAAGGGACGAAGTGACGTGTGTAGGCCGAAAATGACAAGGGGGAATGGAGGCGGTGGTAGCAGCTGATTGGCGGGGTACGGCAATGCTGGTGACTGGATAGCTTGCGCATGCTTGCATATCCATTTTTAACTTGAATGTTCAAGCAGAACAATCATGGGGTATAAGAAGAGCCTGGCTCGCCGCCCGAAGAAGGTCTTGGACGACAGTCAGGATTGAGCGGTTTTTGGGAACACGCACCGGGCAGGGTACCGTCCTAGTTGAGATGGCTGTTTGATGGCCCTTTTGAGGCGCAGAGGAGCTTTATCTACCACTTTAGTGAGTTGTTGACCGAGAGGATGAATGACTTGATGTAGGAGACTGACTGGCGAAGTTGGACAATGTCCTTACAGCAGCGAGCGCTGCTCCTCCCCATAGGCGATGGAACGTCCAGTTGTTGCTTGGGATCCGGTGAGGTCCTATTTTCGTGCGTTGGCTGAAGGTATCCAGCCGGAGACGGTAGAGTTGAACTCGAGCCAGGAAGACGCAGTTCGCGTAGCGCGGAGGATCGTCTGTGGCAGCTACTGTCCGGTCATCAGCTGTGCGGCCTTGAAGACGCTGTACCGTCAGGATAGGAGAGAGGTTGTCGACTGGCTGAAGTCGGAGTGGAAGCCTCTCCTGAGCTCCGCCATAAGACAGCAATTTGTCGTGGAGTGGAACCAGTGCGTGATCGCCAAGTGGCGTCTGTTTGAATCCACCTTCCGTGTTGGCTTGGCCTGGACAGGCTTCGACGCGAATGCAAGCGGTGGAGGAGAAGGCGGAGCGTCATACATGTTCTCGCTGGGAGCCCTAGTGAGCTACTACTGGCAGTCAGCGGCGTTTTATTCGCGTTCTTCGGGCTGTTCTTCTTGCCGGGGGAAGAAGTCGAGGGCCTGCTCTTCTGATCTGGTGCTTCATTTGAATGGGTCTTTTCCTTTGACTCGCAGTGCGGACGAGTGTCCATTTCCTGACTTTAGCCAGTTTTCGGAGGAGCAGATGGCGGCATGGTCATTGGCTGTCGGCTTCATCGGGTTGACAGTTGTGGGCAGAGCCCTTGGCAGTCACTCGGTGGAGTGTTACGGTCAAACACTGATCGCGCAGTGGCACTTGGAGCTAGAGATGATTCTTTTAGGCATTAGACAGGCTAGTTCTGAAAAGGGCACTGGCGGTGATGCACCGCCCTCATACCCGGGTTGAAGATGGGTCGGTTGCCGACTGGGCATTGGCAATACCCTCACCCTGTACATGTGCATCCACCAACAAAGGAGACATGAATACACTAGACCCTGGCTACCAATGAATTCGTTACCCCCAGGCTACCAATCGAGTCCCGGTTCCAAGTGGTGTAGATACTGCCCCGGCTACCGACTCCATCTCCACAAGATGTTCATGACTATGTCCCTACACCCGAAGGGTGTGCGACCAGGCCGAAGGTCTGGGCGTGAAGGCTTATACTCAAGTGCTACAGATTGAATAAAACGTTTACAAGTTAATTTCTAAAACACTCTCTACAAACGTAAACCCAAACCCAAATGCTACCAACTGTAATCACACCCGTTGGCCCGTGAGCGGAGCGAACGTGTGACCGGAGGGAACTCATCGACCCGGAGGGGAGATGGCCGTGGGAGTGGAACGACCAGCCGGAGGCTACCGTAGACCGAAGGGCGAAGGTGATGTGACAGCGACGAGAGGAGCGCAGAGTAAGGCGACGACGGTCGCGCTGCTCCCACCCACTGCGTCTTCCTTCCAGTCGACGAGCCATCTCCCCTCCAGGTCGATTCGTATCCCTGCGGTCTACGAGTTCGCTCCGCTCACGTCCTCCCTCCGGTCGGGGCCAACGGGAGTGCTTGTGCTGTGGATTACGAGTAGAGTGTTTGTTTGTGGGACTACAGTTGGAGAGTGTGGTTTGGAAAGTGAACTTGTAAACGGTATCACACAGTCAGTAGCCCTATGAGTAAAGGCATTCACGGTTCGACCTTCGGCCTCACCGCACACCCTTCGGGTGTCTGGCTTACAGTCGTTACCATCCCAAGGTGACGCCCCCGCCCTGTGCGAACAAAGCCCACCGTCGCTTTCTAGATTCTTCCCTTTTTTCTCTTCTTTCTTTTCTCCTTAGCTTTAGGATACTCGTCGCAGTCGCTCAGATAGTTGTCAATACACTCAGTTGAGACCGTTACACAAACTAACTGAGATCCTCCTCACCTGGGAGCTCCTCCTCGGCATACTCCTCACGGTATCCGTCCTCCTCGTCATACGCGGTTAGCCGTGACTACCGCTTCCTAATCACCGACGGACACTCCAGTCATGTCAATATGGACTTCCTGGAGTGGTGTGACCAGCATCGGATAATTGTTGCAGTGTTTCCGCCCCATTCCACGCACAGGCTGCAGCCCCTTGATGTGTCCCTTTTTGGCCCTCTTGTCAGAAATACGGATGGCAATGTCACGGATAGGAGCAAAAAATATATCAAGTAATTCGGTTCTTCAATTGTTCTCTCCCCCCTTTTCTTCTCTAGAGGGAAGAGGGTCGGTCTCTTGTATGTCTCAATGTGGCTACAGCCTTGACAGTGAGGATGTACGTGAGGTTGACAGTAAGGCTGACAGTGAGGCAGTGAGTGTGGCAGTGAGTGAGGCTGTGATGCCGACACAGCCAGTCCTTCCATCCAGCGGCTCTATCCGACAGTTACAATCTGACACACCCCCCCAGCCCTGGCCGCCAGGCCTGGGCTGTTATGTGTTCTTACAGCTCCAGCTGTGCCAATTTCTCTTGCAAAGCCTCAGTGTCTAATTCCTCCAGTTCCCGCTGTCTCAGTCGGTCATCAATATCCACTAGACCGAGTCGCTCAACGAAGGCCTTAAATGGTTGGCTGCTTAGGGCCTTGGTGAGACCATCTGCTAGCATCTCTCCGGTCGGTATGTAGTTTACCGAGATCGTCCCGTTTTCAACCTCTTGGCGCAACCAGTGGTCATGGATGTTGACATGGCGGAGTTTGGTCTGTAGCGGTCCGACCTCCTTATTGACTAGCTTGATAGTCTGCTGGTTGTCACACTGGATCCGTATCGTCTTGCTGTCTAGGCGGATGCCTATCTCTTGGAGAAGGCGAGAGACGAACATTGACTCTTTTGTTGCTTGAGATAACGCGAGGAGTTCAGCTTCAGTTGTCGACGTTGTGACTGTGTCTTGTTTGCTTGCTCGCCATCCGATAGTTCCGCCAAAGAGTTGCATGACATATCCTTGTGAACTTTTGCGATCGATGGAGTTATCCGCAAAGGAGGCGTCGCTTGCGACTAAAAATTCGTCGCCGCCTCCGAGTCGTAAGGCTAGAGATCTGGTTCGCTTAAGGTAATGGATAACCTTGTCCGCGGCTATATGGTGTTCGTCGGATGGATTCGTATTGAACCTTGCTAGTCTTGACACAGCGAATGCGATGTCGGGCCGAGTGACTACTGCTGCGTACAAGAGTGATCCGATCTTCTTCTGGTATCTGTGAATTGAAGGTCGACGGCTTTGGCGCACACCATACATATCCATTCATTGAGTACTGTCGACGCAATGGGATCGTACTCTTTTCATTGCCTCCTCATCTGACACATCTCCTTCAGCCATTGGACGTTGTTGTCTTCCAGCCACTGAAACACTATCAGAGGAGGTCCTCTCATGTTGAGTAATTCCTCGAGCATGAGACGTGTCCGTCTCCAGAGTTACCCAACACCTATCAGGTGACGGCCAGAAAGAAGACTCGTCTTCATAATGCAATGTAGACGACGGGTTTATCAGGAGCTTCCAAGCCGATTTTCTCTAATTATCGCCGATAATCTCATCATAGGCCGCTAAGATGGGTCTGTATAGTTGGTTTGGGTCTCCTGCTGGAGTCCCGAAGTTCATCCTCTCCTCTTTATCCAGGGGAAAAAGGATCTTTCTTATCCTCAGACACAATGGCTTGACTACATCCAATTCCTGGGGAAATTCACCCATAATCTCTTCAAGCCTATTCACGGTCATATCGCCTTCTTTAGCGGCCGCAATATACTTGAAGCTGCCGATTTCCCATCTCCGAAGAAGACTCTCCCTGGGCGGTCTCTCTGAACGGCTGATTGTTCTCTTAGTCCATGATTCACGCGCACACATCCAAAGCAGGACGTAGAAGAATGATTCCAGATCGTGTCGGTAGGTGTGATCGGCCTGGCGCAGCACCTCAACGGCCATGAACTGCATCGTGCCAGTCCGATGTCGCGCTCCGCTCGGGCCTGTGTTTGCCACTTTTGCAAGATCCAAGTCAATCAGCATGCCTTTGAAGCCATCTGCCGTCTCCGGCTTTGTGATGATGATGTTATTGGATGAAATGTCGCGATGCAGGATATTGCCAATAATATAGAGAGATTGATGTGCTCTGATCGCGTCCCGCATCGCCTCGAGCAGCTCCTTGATCGATTCAAAGTCGCTGATGACTCGACCAGCCGGCGAGACAACAAGACAGACGTATATCCTATTATACCACGGATCCTCGCCGGTCGAGTACAAACTTGGCTTCCTCTTATTGATCGAAAGCTGTTTGTCAACTGTCTGTACCAGTTTGGACTTGATCCTGTTGGACCGCCGTCTCTTAGGATCGGACGTGTCATCGGAGGCAATCTCCGACGACGACTTGCGCTTCTGACTTGAAGAATTCGTACTTACCGTAGCCGATGGCGAATCGTCGACATGGACATCATCGTTTCGAAAGCGGTGACGATCTGCGAATATGAGGCCCTTCCGTAAGTCCGCGATGGTAGTAATTCGGCGATGCGCCACAACTTTGGCCACTCCTTTGACGTCTCGTTCTTCTGCCAACTTGAGCTGCTTGAATTCCAAGTCGCGCTTATCCGATGTCCATGAAAATTTCGCAACATGCTTGCTGCGTGTCATGAAGCACGTTGTGCCTCGACACACGATAGCTTTTTGCCTCATCATCGGACTCGTTAGCTGAATCCTTGATTCACCTCCGTTCGCGTCGTCCAAGGTGATGTAGCGGAAACCATCCTTCCGTTCGATGAACGTGTCTAAGCCCATCGCATCGTCGTCCATGGTTGCATATCCAACTAATGCGCGCGCGAACTTGTCTGGCTCTGTGTGGACGTCGAATGGCCCTGAGCTGTACAGTCCTGATCGATCAAAAACCCAGAGCTCCATGATTGATGCACAGAGAGTGAAAGCATGAACGAAACGACGCGTGGGCTGGTCAGAGAACACACTGCGTACATGGCGTGTGACTTGTAGAAGATCGGCCTTGAATCTGCTCGTGTCGTGTGACTTTTTTTGCTCGCCAACGACAAGAACGTTCTTGTACCAAAACGCATCAGCGGCGTGCTTTTGTGACGCCTGAAAGAAAAGGTCCATCTGTCCCTTCCGATCCTTGAACTGGTTGGCTGTCTTGGTAGTATGAAGCCGGTGGCGTGCACCAGATAAGAAGCGTTCCTCCAGGGAACGGATCCAATCCCAAACTTGTTTCTCGTCCGTAGACCTTGGAAATGCCGTCCATCTCTTCCCATCGTGTGTGCCCATGATATCTTTCAGCATCGCTTTCTGCTCCTTGCGCCAAAGCTCGCTGTCGAAGAACTTCCCCCAAAATCCCCCAACATTGCGGAATGTGCAGTCTTTTATCTCGAAGAACAGCTCCGATTCGACGAGTTCGCGCGTTTCGCTGTCGACCAGTCGGCTAGAACTTGTTTTGACGGGTGTTCCAAGGAATGTCGGTGCGATGCTAGAAGGAGGGGGTGTCGAGGGCTCTATGCTTTGGATGAGATCGATGACTGCAGCCCAGACTTCGGCATCATGACACTCGGCCAAAACGACATCAGCAAGAGGTTTGAATTGTTGAGTCCCAACTTCGCCGGCTCGGACTTTTCGTCGTATTCTAAAAAGCTTCTCTGCAACGTCACCGGGGAGATCGAGTGCCGCAGTAGAAGTAACGAGCGCACCCAGCAGGCTCGCGACAATGCTCTCAGATGGCTCGCCGGTGCAGGCCCGTAGCTTGTCACGAACACTCGTCAAAGAGTCTTCGAGAGGGTTCGCGGCTATGACGCTGATCTGCTTAGCCGTAAGCGTCATGATTGTTGTGTGCGCCTCATGGTGTGAGGGATAACGAGCTTAGCAAAAGGCAGTGAGCAAAGTACGAAGTCGAAGGCGGATCGCGTAAAACGCGAAATTTCACATGGTCGCGGATAATCAGCCGCTACCCGTGCCACGCCCCACTTTATTTGGGTCTCGAATTCTCGCACCATCTAAAAGATTGGGACTATTTAAATTTGGGACTATTTAAAGGGACTATTTAAGGGACTATTTAAATTTCCACCCCATTCCACTAATCTTCCACCCCAAAGTGGGCCTATGTGGCTAACACCCTCAGCCGTCACATCGAGGCCAGAGGCACTGCAAAAGTAAAGCCGGCTTTGATGTAAATATAGGCCCAAATACGACTTTCTTAGTATTGTTCGAATTACAAGAGCTTAATTAATCTACCCTAGGCTAGCTCATCCATATCCCGCTGCAGCTGAAGGTCCTTTACCGCTTGCCGCTCTATTACATCGAAGTTGAAGTCATCGTCACCGTCGTCTTCTAGCTCAAGTAGAGCCGCCCTTGTTGCTTGTGATAATTCCACGTGAATTGTGCCCTGAGTCTCGCTAGCAAGCTCGTTAGCGCCGTCTTCCTGCCAGCTTCGCGGCGCCGCTGTGCCCGGCTCGTACGTATCTCCGTGCCGGCGAAGGTAGTCGAGGCCACGGCCCACGGGCGGTAGAATTTGCAGAGGCCTTTATAGCCGGCCTGCCTCTATTGTCAGCCTTGCCGTCAGCCTTGCGCTTGCGAGTAGATTTCCTCGTGCCGCCGGGGAAATTTGCGTTGCGCCACGTAGTTGAGCCACTAGATCCACTTTGGGGTGGAAGATTAGTGGAATGGGGTGGAAATTTAAATAGTCCCAATGGTATTAGTCTATTGTACTCATCTAGCTAGCTCACGTGCGTTGTCACGTGCACGGCTGAGGACAGCTGAGGCCACATAGCTAGCTTCGTGGCCTCCTCCCTTTGAAGAAGAGAAGATAGACGAATACACATACCTTTGCAATTGCAACGAAGGCCTGTGTAATGGCCTACCAACAAATATCCAAATAAATTCGCCCGCCACGATTTGATTTGATTTGAATTGGTCGAGAGGCGATTTGATTTGATTTGATTTGGATATATTTGATTTGATTTGAATAAATTTGAATTTGTGTCTGACCATTTGTGCGATTTGCACGATCGAGCGCACAACACAGGAGGATATCACGTATGTCAGCAAGTGTTGGAATACTGGCGACTGGTACAGGCGCGGGGGCCCGCGGCGCTCATGTAAGCACCGCCGCCCCAGGTGGGGGCCGGATGGACGTCGACACGCGTGCGCGTTCTTCTCGAAGCGACTATCACCGGCAGAGTACAACTACCCTATCCACGACAAGGAGATGCTTGCCATCATGAGATGCCTCGACAATTGGAGCGCAGAACTCAGGAGCTGCGGCTCATTCACTATCCTCACGGACCACCGGAATTTGGAGTATTTCATGACCCGCCAGAAGCTTACGGAACGGCAGAGCCGCTGGGCAGCCGAACTGTCCCAATTCGACTTCAAGCTCGAGTATCGACCAGGATGTCAGGCCGCCGTACCAGACGCATTGTCGCGCCGCGAACAGGACAAGCCACAGGGCATTGACGACGAGCGAGAACAAGGCAGGATGATACAGCTGATACCGGATGATGCGATTCCGGCGACGACAAGAGCACGCATCAACGCGACGAGTTCTAATTCCTCAGAACCGTTCGTTCTGCCAGAGATGAGACAGTTACGCCATGATTTCTAGTCCCGGCGTCGCTAATGGCCAAAAGTTCCCTTTCGGGTGCATATACTCCGGCAGAGGCTCCGCGGCCTGGAACTGCACCTTCAACAACACGTTCTCACAAGGGATAACAAGAAATATCGTTGGACAGCCTGAGGTACACTGGGACGACGAGTCGGACCTAAAGCTAGATTCGAGATACATCAGACCAAACAGGGTCGACAACATTTGGGCTTCCTTCGGGGCTGGTGGTGGGTCTGCTGCCATGATGCAGGTCTTTACCGTGACCAAAAAGACGAGACGCCATACATTTGTTGAGTCTGTATTTCGCGCTACGATGCTAACGAGTCCGGGTGTTCCATTCGCTACGCGGGACGTTGAAGATCTGGTACGACGGACCTGGAGCGCGAACGAGACTGACAAGAACAACCCGCTCATTGGCCAGATTGTGGAAGACATCACGAGCGCGCAGGCTCAAAACCTCAGCTACCATTTCGGAGTTAACGCGGCCGATAACGGGAACCTTACGGTGCTTCAGTCTAGCTGGGGGTACTTCACTGTCACAAACAGCCATTCCAGGGAAGACATACTTTCCCTCATTATCATCACTGGGACCAACATCACGCTGATAAGATCCGAAACCATCGACAAACCACCGACGCCATTTGAGAAATGTGACCATAGATCATTCCAGAACGAGGCGTTTGGTGGAAGGATCGCCCACACTGATTGCGCCTCATCTCAACTCAACAACAATAGTAGTGTGTTCTATGGCCAAGTAGACACTGCTGCTGTTTTGGTTCTATACGGGCTTGGCAATCGCCGTTCCAACGTCAGCTCAGATGCCCTCGATAACAACGCCCTATCTTGGACTCGGAACATGTGGGCCACGATGCAAGGGCTGCTTGTCGCAAGGGGTTATATAGTTAGCGTCGATCCAGCCCTTGTCACAATCAGTGTTAATAAGTTGATTGTTGCCATGTCTGGCCTACAGCTCCTTCTAAGCATGCTGGCTGTGGTCCTCGCGGGAGCTGCATGGCTTGCGCTGGCTTGCTTTGCGGATGCACACTGGTCCAACACGTTCTTATCAAGCTTTATACATACCACGACAGAGAGGGACGGGAAGAAGTCAAAACCTGGATTTATGCACAACCCTCCACGCGTTGAACTGTTAGCAGATGGGGGTAGGAACTTTATTGCGGTCTCCGGGAAGGCAGTCATTCTTCAAGACCCATTTTTGGTCCCCATGGATTCCCCCAAGTGAAGGACAACAAGGCAGGGTGGCGATCAATTCAATTCCATCAATTTGGCCTCACCATTGAGCTGCGTTGATAGCTTACTCATCATTGTTCCCGTTGAGTTGAACCACCTGCCTTCAGATGGAGGCGATTGAGTTGAATTGAAGACGTTGAACCACGTACGGCCCACAGGGTTTCCGAGAGCCCTAACCGGCAGCATGTCCTCTCGCGAAGAGAGTTACTATACAGGTAGAGAAGTCACTTAGCTTGAATAGATAGAAAATGCCGTATAAGTCTCTTCGTGTTGAAAAATCGTTGTTCTTGTTACATCTTCCTAGGAAGGCTTCCCCTTCTTATACCCCTATTCCGTCATATCCTTATACCTGTCACGGGCTGTACCCGGCGTGGTGGACCCGGTACAACCGGGTCCGGTGGATCATGCTCGGATGGCAGCACCGGCCCCGCTTCGGGGGCCCGGAGCTGCGAGAACATTCTGTAATAGGCGATATAAGCTCGCACTCGAGGCTACGCCTCGAGTTCGGCTTCCTTTTCTCCTTAGCTCTAGATAGACAATACATCGGCACCTGCTTGTTGAACAAACTCCGGGCCAGCCTCTTACAGGTGGCACATCCTCGTGATCTCATGGATTGACCAGGGCTCCTAATAGTGCAAACGGTTCGAAAATATGCCTCGAACCGCCTTAACGGTTCGCCCGGATTCGCAAACCGAACCGGCGGTTTTTCTCGGACTGGCGAACCGCACTAATAGTCCAGGCGCTATGTTCGAACCGGACCGAACCGCGAACCGCGGTTTGCACTATTAGTCCGATAGACTGAGGATATCTTGCAGTCATTCCGTGCGCGTTTCCCACGGTTCCTGAGCCCTAGTATTGTCAAAGCTATTGGTCATTACGTCCGGCTAGCTATACATCGTCGTCGCTTTCGAGCTCCGGACTATCCAGTCCATTGTTCACGGTCTCAGGTCCGATGTAACCGCAATCCGAAGGGATTATGAGGGCGCTGTTATCCCACGACCTAAGACACTCAAGGAGGTTGACCGTTTCGATTCCCATCGATCCCCTTTGATCGGTTACCGAGGCCTTCGCTTTGGAGAAATGGCGCTCCGTCTCCGCCGACATCGGCGCGATCGAGAGAATGTCAACAGCCATAAGGGACAGGTTGGGGAATCTGCGTCGCTGTGCAGGCTCGAGCCACCACTTCAGGGGATCCGATATCATCATCACGGGTTCCCGACAGTACACCTCATATTCGTCGTCATCCATGTTGAAAATTGTAGCCTTCTGTTCCTTCATCCACATTTTATATCCATTCGGCCGTCGAGCGTTGGGTTCGTGTGCACACCCTTGCCGGACTGCCGGACCCGAGGTTGTCGACTTGTACGTCTCCCTCCATAGCTGTGCAACTCGACTCTTTGCCCTCTCGACCCAGTCGGGCTTTTCCTTCCAAGTCTGTTCCATGTAGGCCCACTTAAGGGAGGGATTCAAAACCGTCGCTGCTGAGTAGACTGGAGAGTCCTCTGTCAGTTCGTAATAATCGGCGAGCTTGGCCCACGCGGTCTCCATCATTGTTGCCAAATGGGGAACTGTAGTACGCGCTCTTGCAGCCTCGATATGATGCAGAAGATAGTCCATGGTGGGTAGGACATCGGAGATGGACGAGCTTGCGGAGCCTTCATTTGCCAGCGTAGCATCATGGAACGGCTCGAGAAACCTGTGAATCTCCGCCAAAGTCACCCAGTCAGAGGCATTGAGCGCATCTTCCTGCAAAGCCGGCTCCTGTGCGCAGAAGATCGGGATAGCCTGTCGAATCGTGGGTCTGAGAGCCCACTCGACCATCCTATACCAGGAGTTCCATCGCGTATTGTTGTCGCGCCGCAGTTTGAGACCACTTGTGAGAATTGAGAACATCTGAAGTCGCTGCGGAGTCCACGTGATAAAGACCACAATATTATGAAGCTTGCCTATTGCCCCGCGCTTCCTCCACTGCTCAACTGGTCGTCGGATGGCCCGTGGTAAGGGCCTGTCGTCGTTGGCCTCTTTCCAATCAGAAACTCCATTACGGCCAAGTTGATCACATGGCCAAGACAGCGAAGTCTGTGAGGGAGAGGATCGTAGAAGACGTTGAATTCTCGCTCCAAGTCGTCGGAGATTTTGTCAATCATGGTGTTCATGTTGCTAGCGTTATCCATCATGAAATATCCCATCTTTGATGCGATTCCGTACTCTCGTACAAATTCCATGATGGCCTCAGCCATGTTCTCGCCGCTACGCTGCCCCTCCAGTTCTTTGATCCTCACCACAAGCGACTGTAGGCCATGGTCTTCTGTCACGAATTGCACTGTGAAGCCTATCACGCCCCGACAGTTGGGTGACGTCCAATTGTCGGGAACGATGTGGATGGAAGAGAGCGCATTTTGCAAGGCTCGCTTGACAAATTCTTTCTTGCCATCGTAGCCGCGCTGCAAGTCGCTACGAATCGTGTCGGCAGACCTCGGGAGGAGATCATCAGCCGCCGGGCGGATGTAGCGAATTAAGTCACGAAACGATGCTTGTTCAACGTGGGCAAATGGCAGACTGCATGCGACTGTATAGCGGCAATACAGCTCTCGCAAGGTGACCGCGTCTAGCGCGTCCTCCTCCGTTGTGACCTTCCGTTTCTTGGCGGTATGCACATTGTCTCCGCTCAGGAAGGCCGTGATATCACCGAGCCGATTCTTCGATTCCTCTCTGCTCGGCTCATGCTTGCCAGATATCACGATGTTGTGCTCTTTGCGTAGGTGATTGATGATTGTGGACGATCCACCGGAGTACTTGTAACGTTTGGTCTTTTTCTTCTCGTAGCATGGCTTACAGTGCCACCATCGCGTGCCATTGTCATCAATCCAAGCGCCCGACATTTCTTTGCCTTCCTCTGATCGACAGTGAAGCCAGATCGGCGATGTCTTCTGTCGGATCACATTGAGTGAGGCTTCAGTCGATGGCGCTACGGACGGCGTACCCGCTTGAGCACTGGGATCATCCAGGCAGCTAGCGTTGCTGCTGGCACTCGTCGTCTCGGCACGTCCTGGCGTTGGAACCATTGCGTACCGAATGGGAGAAAACAGATTAATGATGGGAGTGATGGAGCAAAGAGGTGACTTGCAGGCCAGATCATACGAGTTGAGATGCTTCAAGGGATCTCACGTCTCCGAAGTTCGTGTGCCTTACTGCCCTGCGTGACCCGAGAAGAAAGAAGGGTATCGCATGCCGCGTCAACCGCGATGGGAGACGCTCCGTGTTTGCCGACCCGTGTTTGCCGACCTGAACTCTGATCATATCCCCAACCAATCATTATGATCGCAATCACTCCACACTGGCGGAGTCTCGAGGGTAGGAACGAATCATGTGGCGATTCTGGTCGCGCAAGAGACTCAGGCTCCAGGAGTTGGAGTCCCTATTGTTAACTGCGGATACGCGTCTGCTTCGCGCTTATGACGCGATGATTTGTGGCGATTGTGTTGGAGCGACGGTTCCTGACCTTCTGCGAAAAAGACTGAGGTCATAGCAGACTTACCCTATACTTCTAATCACCCTCTAATCGGCGATGTTTTTCAACCTTCCCCTGTATTATTACTTTCTTGGCATGGAAATGTTAAGAAAGTAGACGAGACTACACCAAATTGCTTAACACTTGTCGAAAACTTCGTTTTCCTGCGCGTTGCGCAGCCTCGGCGGCGGTGATGGCAACGGCCCCCCCCAGCCCGCCATACGAACCGGATCCATTTGATCTCGGCATCTATACCCCCAACAACTTAGCTCGAGGCGCCCGCGCAGCCCTCCTCCGAGACAGCTCCCCTGCGGAGATCACCGACATTGGCCTTTCACCCCCACGCGGAAGGACGGCCCAGACGCCCTCGTCGCCACTTACCCGAATGTGCAATGCTGCCAATGCGGAAGGACAGCAGCTTGACAAATTCCCTGCACTGCCTACGACGGCCACACAGGAGCAGCGGTTGCCCATTGACATCACCCATGCAGCTACCCAGCTCATCGACGCGCAAGCCGCCGTCTACAACGCCAAACTCAGGGTTTTCCGAACCTTCTGTGCACACTTCAACGAGGCCGCCAAGGAATTTGCTACCGGGCCGGAACGCGACTTCGCCAAGCACTTCTCTACTAGCTTCCTCGGTTTTTGGGAACAAACTCTGGCCAACACCAGCCCTGCATCTACACCGACCTATAGCGGCATAGCCGCCAACGGGAC